>JABXWE010034700.1:0-11272 GCA_014611495.1 Limonius californicus
GTAAGAGACAAAGCACCCTAAGAAGAAGAAGAAATCAACTGATCGGCAAAAACAATTTAGCAAAATTTCCTGCTGAAATCACGACATTCCTCGAACTCCTACAGCTTACACTGGGCAAATATTTAGAAGGACCACGGCAACTTTTCTGGCTGACACTGGTATTGAAGTACTTGGCTTAAAGAGACACAGTGGATGGAAATCCACAATAGTTGCAAAGAGCTATGTTGGGGATTCATTAAAAAATAAATTGGAAATCACCGATAAAATTTTATATAATAATAGCAGTATTTCCTAGGAGCCTGCTTCCAGTTCATATACATGGTCTACGATACAGTAACACCTGCTAAATGAACAACACGATGTGGATGTAAATATGTGATATAGGCGTTAGTACTCCATGGCCAAGAAAATCAAGATTCTCTACAAATTGACAATGTTGAGATAAAGATAAGATAAAATATAAGTTCAGAATTTTATTCGACTGTTCAAGTTAGTAACTGTTCTAATTGTTCATTTACAAGAGTATAGCTAAATAATTATAGAATATTATACGCAATAATATGTGAGAGAAACGTTTTGTTACAAAAAATTAATAATATTATAATGTTAATAAAATTAATATTCTTCGAGATTTATTATGGAATTTTTTTTACCTTTAGGTTGAATTGAAATGTTAAGCTGAGTTTCGCATGGCAACGGGCACTACCATATAAAGTGTCACTTACTATTAAGAAAACAGTGACGTATAGACCTATTTACTAATCAGGTATGATGAGAAAGTTATTTTTTAAATTCTATGTACGAAAAGTTATTTAAAAACACGCCCAGGATATTTCGTTACTTTAAATACACATTAGATACCCAAATAATATCATTTAGAGAAATACAGAAATACAAAAGTATACAGGGTGTTTCACTAGAAATAAAACTGTTTCACATGTTTATGTAGTTATTTTGTATATTTTGAAAGAACATATAAAAAAGAACGTTTAGCGTACAACTTATAAATTTAGTTGGTAGTATTTTAAACCAGAAAAGAAAAACCTGATCGATGTAGAAAAAACACTAATCGTAACAGTCTGAAAATCGCAAAAAAGATGTGTACGCGACCTCTTCTGAAATACACAAGGATGTACAAAATGATGATGACGAAGTGGTATCACCACTATGTACCTATGTATAATTTTCTACAGAAGTTGCCTTCAGCAACTCCATGATCCCCATGCCACTCCACTTAGCCCGACTCGACACATTTGATGCTATACAACGGGTCCAACATACCCAACCCTTGAAAACTCAATGGCCCAACTATCAAGAGATCCAAAAAAAGCTGATCCCCAGCGGGCTGTGGAATGGAAAGTCACGTCTTATCTAGCCTAAAGGAATGTTTATAATGTCAATTTCAGGTTAGGTTGTGTTAGCGGGAATTAAATAATAATGAAACGTCATTTTTAGGAGCAGAAATCTTTTATTGAGCAACAGCAAAAGAAATGAATAAACCTGAACTAATGTAATGATCACAACAAATGTTGAAAATGTCTGCCTTCTTCCTCCAAACATTTCTGAACTCGTCTTCTCATACCTTCAAAAAAATTCTGTAATAATTGAGATGAGTTGTTAATTTCTTGACAGTTTTCTTCAATTCTAAGTTCCAGTTCGTTTAAATCATTAACTGGAGTTTTAAAAATGGTGTTTTCAAATAGGGCGATAGAAAAAAGTCCAAAACAGTAATATCACAAGAGCGAGGGGGCCAGGGTGTTGCAGTATTCATACTAATGATTCGGTCATCAAAATATTCGCGTAAAAAATTAATTGTATCTGCAGCCGCATAAGCTGTTGCGCCATCCTGTTGCAGAAAACGATCCCGTAGTTCATCATCGTGAAGTTCATTTAAAAAAAGGTTGCAATAATTCGTTCTGTACCTTGGTGCAGTTAGCGTGCCTTCGAAAAATATTGGCCCAGCTAACCTACGACGACCCATTCCAACCCAGACTCCTATTTTCTGTGGATGATGGGAGCTTTAATTGTAACGTGTGGATTCTCGCTACTCTAAATCCACATATTCTGTGAATTAACATAACCATTAGGGTAAAACCATGCTTCGTCGGTAAGAAAGGTTAAATTTAACTGCTCATTATTCAGATTATGCAAAAACTAACGACAAAACTGAACTCCTTTTGGATAATCCTGTTCTAAAAGCTCATGAACGGAGATAAATCGTTATGGATGCAAATGCAAAGCTTGTCTCAATGTTCTGTGCCATGTACCGTAACATAAATCATCAACTTGCTGGCATAAATGTCTAATTGGTGTTTTTGGAGCCTCGTCAATTCGTTGTCTTACAGTTCCAATTAAAGCAGGTACTATCTTCTTTGGCCTACTAGACCCTTCTTTCCTTCCCACACTTCCAGTTTATCGAAAATTGCTGACTAATGCTTAACCAAAGCATAAAATTTTCGGTAAGTAATAATTTCATTGGGATACCTCTCTCGGAATTCCACAAAACAAGGAGGAATCGAATAGGTCCATTCTCCGTCAACTTGAAAGCCGTTCCGAAAGTAAGATTCAATAATGAATGCTCTGTCAATCTGTCAGTTCGTATGAAAAAAAAGATAACTAATTTATCTGACACCATAAACATTCCTTTAGTCTAGTAAAGACGTGACTTTTCATTCCACAGCCCGCTGAGGGTGAGCTTTTTTTGGATCTCTTGATACAACTAAGACCATAAAAGCCCTTGAAAGTGTAGTGCCTAGAAATCGAACCTAAGCGATTTTGATAGAATAGCTCCGAAGTCAAACACCTCGGCCACTAATCTACCGCGGTTCCTAATGTATGTTTCGTGTAAGAAAGTTTTATTATTATATTTTTTTCATGAACGTCCCTTTTAATAATTTGCTTTCAATATATATATTTGTGTTTTCGATATACATTTATCGCATATACTGCTTTTTCACAAGTATGAATAGCCCTACTAATCGATTTTTACATTAAGTTTTTGAAATATGTTGAAAGATCAAGGTATCGTGTTTGTATATTAGCATAATAAATTATCTGTTGTCTCCCTCTGACAGTGCAACCGTGATTATATTATATTGAGAAATAGTAGGTAACTAAAAAAACGCATGCCAGTAATAAAATGCCTCTAAAAATGGCTAATAATCATTTTATAAGTAGAGAACCGGTACCTTAGACAATCCCACAGTGTTTAAAATTTTTTTCTGTAGTTATCAAACAATTTGCAGGATCTGCATTTGCACCTTATTAGACAGAGTATTCAAAGCTGAATTACAACTTTTTTTAAATTACGAAAAGGTTGCTGTTACGTCTGTTTCAAAGATATTTTCGGAAGTAAAAAAATAAATTGGGGTGTACATGGATATATGAATATATGGATATATTAACTTACATTGATATATTGATGCGAGTATTTATAACATTTCCTCTTTGCTATATGAAGTCTAGTATCCACAAGATAAAAAATTATATTTTTCTATTTCGGTTTTATAAAGCCGTTCTAAGCGCACTGTTTTAGCTTAAAAACAGTACGTTAAGGAGGCCTATAATCGTACTGTTTTTAGTTTGTTTTTTTACGATGTTGGTAGTTCGATTTGAATTTGAAATGTCAGTTTCAACCACCTGTCAGTGCTGCCATAAGTGTTTATAAAAACTCCCTAGTAATCGATTTGACGTAAAATTTTCTACATAAATTTATTTAAAATACTCTTAAACTTCCTCAATAGAAAAAATAGTATAAAGAACACGTTTCATAAGACCACTTGTCGCACTCGTTCGTTGAAAAACTCGACGCTTCGCGTCTCGTTTTTCAAACTTGAACTCGTGCGTTAAGAAGAGGCCTTATGAAACTAGTTCTTTAATATACTATTATTAGATTCATCTAGGCTACTCTAACAACTATAGCCGGCTATATAGCAAGACCAGATTCTAATAAATTGACAAGAAAATTGGTGGAGTGGAGACCAAAAACAGGAAAAATAATGTGCTGGAGAGATGACATTAAAAATAGCAAGAATCAAGTGGATGTCAATAGCGCAGAGAAAAGACCAATGGATTGAAATGGAGAAGGCGCACGTCCAGAAATGAACTGAAGAAGAAGATTGATTTACCGACTTACGCGTTGCACTGAATTGTGTGTAGTTAAAGTATAATTTTCAATAAATCAGAGTCGGAGGTAAATTCGTAGCGGTCACCTTAGACAACCTAAAATAGTAACAACGTGATGTAAGATTCCCGCTGTTTAAAATAAGAATACCGGAGCTATATACAAATCATGTGGGAAAGGTCAGTATTATCTGATTGTTAGATAAGAAAGCTTCAGTCATACCTACAGGTATTATTTAAAACGTTTTAGTACTAATAATATTGTCCAGTACAGCTGTTGTAACTAGTAGATAGGTTTCGGCAGTTTGCATATAATAATTTAAAATTTTCTATGGTCATTTAAAATTTACCCCAACACCAATCTTCTTCTTCTTCTTCTTCTTTGAGTGCTTTATCTCTTACGAGTCGTAGCGATCTTTTCTCTTATGCCTGTGTTGCGTGTTTAAAGTGCCACAGACATAGAGGACCTACAGCTTAGCGTGGGTTCCGAATCACGGGAAGTGTAACAACAACGAATAATGCTTATTTATTTAATAATTAGTTATGAATGTAACTGTTACATACCTATACACAAGATACTACAAAGTGTAGTTAAATTTGAAAACAGTTAATCAGAAAAGTAAGGTTAGGCTAAGTTAGGTCACCTTAAATGAAAATAATGAATTTTATTCTAATCGACTTGTAACTTAACACTAGTACCTAAAAACACATAACTTTTTTAATCATCAGTAATTCATTTGGTTTTATACTGACATAAAGAAGTTTTAAGGCTGGATGAAACAAATACCAGTTTTCTAAGGAATGTTTCATTATTTGGGTAAAACCCTTTGTCGCTGTTTTATTTATTTTTCTTTGTATATTGTAATTAATTATCGCACTTGCTTCATAATTAATTGGTTCTTACTATTGTTCATCCAACACGAACGGAAGTGACGTCAAGGACGGTAACTGAAGGTCATACGGGGTGACTTGGGTTAATTGCCACTCTTGACCCGTCCGGAGAGCTTTATTATAACTTGACCTTGACTTTATCGAACTGATTTGTTGCAAAGATAAGTATGCAAATAATTCAGCCTAGCTTTATTGAAATACCACGAAACGCGATAAGTACATACATTTCAGTCATAATTTAGTCATATTTTTTGCGCATAGATATATTTCACTCTAGCGAAACGTATTTTAGATAAGTAAAATGGTGATGATGGCGTGTATTGTTTGAAGGAAATAACATTAAAATTTTTATATACACATGAAAACAAGAAATGAAAAGAAAGTTGCAATTCACGTTCAGCAATTCTAGAAAAAAAGAATTTATAAGAATTAACACATTGCATGCGTTCTTCTTGATACTAAAAAAAATTATTTGATATAGATTTGGAAACTGTATTACAATGTAATAACTGGGCTGCCGTTGTTTAGATATTTCGATTTTTTACCAATTTAAAAGAAACGAATTCGTAACCTACTGGCATGGGGTGGGCCTGGCGTATCCAGGATCGACCCTCGAGTCAGCTCCATGTCAGATGATGATGTTGATGATGATAAGCATTACTTCAGTTTAATGTCTTGGTTCAAATAATTTCTTTATTTATTTAAATCCGTTTACACCATATGGTTTTACAATTTACAGTAATGTAACTACTGCTGCTCTCTTTCGTTGAAATAGTAGAAAGTATTTCTTTTATAGAAGAAAGCTCAAGAATTAGAATTTCTTTTAAATGTTGTCAAATGGAAAAATTGCAGATGAATTATTATTTCATTTTTTTAACTGAAAATTACTTGGTGGCTAGAGATCAATATGTTATTTGGCTGTATTTTGAAGGTACTCCTGCATCTTAGAAAGAATTTATAGAAGAACAACTAGAAGACAAGCAAATAGGGAAGGACCACAGCCTCAGAAGCATATCTTTACGCTGAAAATGGCAATTGAAAACAATGATCCGCAAAGAAAGGAATCCATATTTAGCTTTGATTTACCTCAGAGTTGCGTTTGAAGTCTTTAAAAGGAAACACATATAGGGAATGCTGGAAGATTTCATAAATTCACTACAAATATGATGTGAAGAAACGGATGAATTCGAAAAGGGAATTAAGCAAGGCGATAGCTTTAACGTTGCTATATATAAAATTATTAAATACTATATACTAAAAACCAGGAAATTATAATATGAAAGCAGTAGAAATCCAAAATACGCGAACAATATTGCGGGACTAGTTGATAGTAGAGAACAAATTGCAGATGACAGTGGACGCACATGTGAATGCTAGGCAAAGTGAAACCATAAATATAATAGTATCTATTCACTAAATGAGTAAGGCTGTATGAGTCACTATTATACACCTTTAATTAAACTAATTTTACCCCAAGTAAACCTGGTGAAGAAATATATGTAGTTCTTTAAAAGGGATAAGTAAAAGGTTTCGGTCGTCGTTTTTTGTCTATACTCTTAATAGATTTAGTGTTGAACAATTAATTATTTATACAGGGTATCCCATAATTTGAAAGAAAACGTCTCGTAGCGTTGTTTAGCAATACATACTGAACACAAAACAGCTAAAATATTTATTTTTCGAAGGCTAGTTGTTCACACGAGCTTCTAGAAATTTTAAATTCTAAAGCTGCTTAAACAACAAAGTTAAACTAATAGATATTATCGATGAAAGTAGTTCTTAATCAATAAACTTAACAATAAAAATGACTCTTGCACAAGTTCAAATTTGATCATATGATTTTGTTGAAAACAAAAGATTTAGATATGGCATCAAGACAAATCTAAGCAAGGCTGATAGTAATTTCTATGTAATTTGACACTGCCATACCGAATTTTACAGTTGTCAAACACATTTTTCTGTTTATTTTTGTAAATTTCGTTTTATTTGCATTAATGGAATACACACAAGGCTATATTCTGAACGCTATCCAAATAGAAGATATCCAAACCACACAGTTATTAAGCGAACTGGCGAGAGCGAAGAAGTATTGGTTTACGAAAAGAGGTGGTCGTCCATTTACGGTAAGGCAGACCAATATTGAAGAAAATGTGTTAGATTTAATTTAATGGGAGCCTACGGGAAGCGTACATGGTATTTCTCGGATTGTAGACATACCAAAGTCGACAGTACACAGGCGATTACACCACAACGAAAGTGCAGCACTTGTTACCACAGGATGCATGCGTTAGGTGCTGTGAATGGTTATTAACTCAACATCAGGAAAATCCGAATGTTATTGACAATATTTTGCAGACAGATAAGGCAAAATTTACTCAGGATGGGGATTGAGTTTACAATACTCGTAATAATCATGCGTGGACGGATGAGAATCCCCATGCAACTCATGTTCCAAGTCATCAATATTGATACAGTGTTAATGTATAGACAGGTGTAGTAAATAATTATTAAATTGGTCCTTTTATTCTGCCAAAACTTTTTAAATGAAGATTTTCATATACTATTGGAAAATGTTTCACTGATAATTAGACAAAATATGTGTTACTAATAAGATGGTGCTCCAGTCCATTATGGAATTATGGTTCGAGATTGGCTTCAAAATTATTTTTTATATCCATAGATTGATCGTGGGCTAGCTAGGTCGCCAAGGTCATTTGATCTAAAGCCCTTAGAGTTTATTGATGGGGTTTTCTGAAGGATTTGGTATATCTCACAGTAGCGAACAATGTGGACGATTTAACAAATCGTATCAACGAAACATCGTTGCTGACCAGCCAAGGCGCATTGGTGATTGTTTGAAGAGTCTTCGTTTGAAAACCTTGGAGAATCTCTAGATTAAAAATACTTTCAGTACCCTAAAATTGAATTCTGTAGGTCTACATGGGTTTGAGAATCACTTTCTAAATAGTAAGTCTTATCTCAAAAGCAATCTGAGACGGACAATCGATAAGCTACTAGAATTTGAAGAATTGTAACCCTAGCTGATTTCCTTCTGTGAATATGTACTTCTTTTATGATAACCGTCTACCCAGATGCATACCAAGATATTTAACACTATTTTCTTATGGTAGCTGTTGGTTACTCAATACCACAGAGGGGGTGGGGGGTGTGTGTGTAACGTGTGTGGATTTGGTTGTGTTCTCTATTTTCTCAGCCAGATTTAGAGTGCGATCAATGACCCCTGAAAACGATTTAAAGCCAACATAGGATCTTCCCTGGTAGCCAGTAGTACTCTACCATCAGCGAATGTTGCAATGGTAGTGGCCGTTAAAGTCGAAATATTTTTCAGGTAATTGTTGCCGACTATGATTCTTATACATGTATATATTTTTTTGAAAGTTAATATTTAGCCTTCCAGCACTGATTCACAGGAACAGAATGCCATTTGGCTACCTACCATGGACTACTACAACTGGCCAAGTTATATTTCTGATAAACGTCTTTCTGATGTCTTTTTCATTCTTATTTTTGATTTCCTGCATACATTCAATCCACTTTTTACCACTTATTATCACCTCTAGCATTTTTTCACTGTTGGTTTGAGGTTATTACAAAGTGATGATTTTCTTGAGATCGCTGTTTGCACGCTATGCTTTAATATGAATAATAGACAGGCATCGAAAATATTTGATATTATCCGATTCTGAAGCGATTTAGTATTTTGATCGTATAATCTAGCCTTAAAAGGTATTTACGTTGTTTCTTCCCGATAACTTCGGTATTCTACTTCTAAATAGCATTAAATCTTTATGTAGACACTTGTTTTGTTATAAGTTTTGGGTGTTAACTATTATGGCCTCGTGGAAGTATTTTAAATGCGTGAAACTCTTGCTATTTGCGTTAATAAATATTGGCTTTTATTACAGTTCCTCAAATATGTAATGCATATGGACATTTTTGGTATAAATTGCGTCCTTGAAACACTTCTTAACATTTTGACTTTTTAACAGTTTACTTGCATGTATTCGATCTGTTTTATATATATTTTTGATTACCAACTTCTTACATTTAACATTACAGTAACAAACACGATAAGATTGACATTTCTCTAGATATAATTTCAGAAATTGGAATTTAACGATCAAGACAATGTTACACGATAATGTTCCGTTTTTCATGTAAAAGTATTGATTTCATGGAAGAGGGTGAACGAACTGGTCTAGGTGGATTGTCCGTGAAAGACTGAAGGTCAGGGCGATTAAAATATACCGTGTCCACTGCGTAAAGTGTTATCACGCAATTTGCTATTTGCTGCACGGTGAAGTAACTTGAAAGGGAAAATGGACAGGAAACTCAGAGAAAAACGCGATGATGATAATAATATTGCTAGCAGTGAATCATAATCGTAAGTTCAATAGTAAGAAGCAGCAATAGCCGTCTATTGCAGTATTAAACCACAGAAGGATAAAAGTGGACAGAATTGTACTATAAGAATTTCTTGCTGCACGTTATGTACCTACATTAAAGTGTAGCATTAAATAGTAGATAGGTGGCAGGTACATAAAAACTTGGTTGTTGGTTGTGGGTATAGTGGTATTGTATGTGCCAAGGTTAGAGCTGCTTATGTACTTGAACGGCATGTAGTAGTTTTAATAAGAACCAGCAGCAGGACAAAGGGGGTCAGAACTATTTTACCTCTTTCGAAAAACTATTGGCATTAGAGTGGAAATAACACATTAGAAGGAGATCCATTCAACAACCGCCTTATTTGATGACTGAGATATGTCGAGCTACTTTATTTGAGTGGAATGTAAAGGATTTCTATACTTTCTAACACTTTGGATTGGTATCTCTGTAAGGAGATTACTGTTAGTTACTGAATCTCAAACTTCATTCCAAACTCCATATAAACTTAAGGGTGACCCTTATTTTCAAGAATCAACTATTTTTGGCACATTAGCCAGTACATCTATAATGGATAGTCGCTGCCGTTTGGTGAAAATATGCTTACGCCATATCAGCTGTCGATTGAACGTATATCCAGTTCAGAAAAAGTACAATTGTTAAGTGTAATTGATGAGCATACACTTCTATTTAGGGTGAAAGTGATTTGTATAAATTTGAACTCATTTGCTTTATGTTAGTTTTGCAGCCACCTCATAATTTAATTAACATTCCCTTGGAGTTTACGAAATGCTGCTCTCTCTCTTTGTGAGATGGCAGGATCGCAGTGTCGCCTACAAATATTGTAAACCAGGTGGCTTTGGTTTTTGATAGATCAGTTTGGATTTGAATTGAGCGAGATCTAGGACACGGTTTTCCAAGCATCTCTTTGCACTCAAGCCATATTTGTACATCATAACTACGAATTTTGCCTATCTGGGGATAATTCCAACTCCAGTAGTGATTTTTAACATGTCCCACATCGCAGTTGCACGGAACCTACGACTTTAGTGTTTTTCCGATTTTTTCCCTTCAGAAAAATCTCACACACAAACCCGCCAAAGCCCCTGTCCCAAGCCAGGTTGAAATTAGGCGAGGGATAGATAAGTAACACCTCTATAAAAAACCTGGGTTCAGCTGGCTCCAGCTGATAGTATCCAGTAAGGGCCCCTCCCTAGTGTTACAGGTGAAAACCGGTTAACGGTCCCAAGGGAAAATGATGCAAGAATCACAATGGCTAAAGGAGTGGAAGAATCACAAAAGGGGGGACTGCACATCTACAGTTAAGGAAAACAATCAGTCTAAGGGAAGAAAACCTTGATATAAAATTACCTGGCTCTCCAGGTTGGGGGTTGAGGCGGCGGGACAGCAACCCGATACTCGAAAAACCTTTGAAACCCTAAAAATTCCAATCTCAAGCCTCGGACATCGGAAGGAAACACTGGGAAACGATCGCTCAAACGAAACAGGCATATGAATTTAGGTACCTGCAATATACAGGGCCTTAAAACCAAACAATTGGAAGTCTTCCAAGAACTACAGAAGTTCAAAATAGATATAGCTACCCTTAGTGAAACTAAGAAGAAAGGAAAGGGAGTGGAAGAGGTAGCAGACTATATTCACATCTACAACCGAGTCGATAAAGATATGAGAGCTAAAAGCGAAATATCAGTAGCAATAAATAAATAATAAAAGACTAAAGAGATGTATGCAGAGTTGGGACCAAATAAATGAACGTATTATACGAGTCACAATGGAAATCAAAGAGTATCAAACTGAAATTATTGGAGTGTACGCACCAACTGACAACGAAAGC
>JABXWE010034701.1:0-23835 GCA_014611495.1 Limonius californicus
TCTGTTTTAAAGATATGAACTTTAACACTCTCGTACAAGAAAACTAAGCTCCAAATACCTACTTTTTTTTGAAGATTTGTATTAAGCATTCATAAAGGAAAAATTCTACCTGAAGCTTTTAAGGCATTTAAAGGACACCCTGTATACTTAGTAGGATATTGGCACAAATGAGAGAATTATTCGCAAAATCTCATTTTCTTATAATAGGCTATAGAAAAGTATGTTTTATAATAGCGTTTGAATCAACAAAGGAATAAACCACAAGGCTACATTGTTGCAATTAAGGTTTAATAGGCTTTACAACAACTAGTGAAACTTCTAGAAACAAAACAGTTTGTTCATAGCTGACCTGAGGAACTTAAAATTGGCCAGCCAAATCTTCAGATTTAATTGCTATTAACTCTTGTTTGAAATTACATTTAAAACGAATTGTAGATACAAAAGTATAATAACACGTATGGTGTTCATGAAGCCATTCTCATACCTTTTTGAACAATACCTCGACCAACAGTAGAGCCCTATGGATTTAAAATAAATGTAGTTCATTTGAACATCATGTATAATTACTTATATTTTGTTTTAAAGGCCTTGTCTGTTTAATAATGTTTTTTTTTTTTGGTGTTAATTTGATTACGACAAATTAATGGTTCCTTTTTTGTTTTATACTTCTCATTATTTTTTTCGTGCATTATTGCATTGAAAAATAGTTTCAATGATAGTTAAGAGAATGTTTCTCTAAAATCTTATTCGGTATGCAAAACTTGCATAAGGAAATGTTAGCATCCATTTATAAAAAAAAACAAGTTCAATAATATACAGATATTGAGAGCAAATTAAATAGTTTTTGATCCTTCTACCTATAAATATACATTTTTTTAATAGTTTTATTTCCTAAAACAGTCTTGTTTTCTTACAGCTTATTATTAACAAACATTATTTCGCTTGTTATATTGATATTTATAGCTAGCCTTAAGTGATTCAATCTCAATTTGAAAAGTATAGTTTCTGTTTCCATGTTTGTTTTCCTTATTGCTTCACATCCAACTATAAAAAAAATTATTTTCCACTGCTTAGTATGAGAAAATGGGTTTTAGCCAATAAAGTTGTTATTTGTGCAAATAAACATACCCAGTATTACATCAGAACAAAAGAAAAAGAGAGCTCAATGATGACTTGGTCTACTACTTAAAAAATAGAGTTGATGTCAGTATCTTGAAAAGTTATAAAAAATCGAATTATAGTTTTGAAATTTATGTAAAAAAGTGCCTTAATAAGATTTACAGCTTTCTCACGATATCCCTACTAATAAGCACATTATCTGCAAAACACAAAAACCAATAGTTTTACAAAAATTCCACAAGTAGAATATGGATTCCTTGAGGTACTGAACAATTCTTCTCAATAAACTGAATCACTATCTCTTTAACATTTTATGATATCTCCATGTATGCCATTTGTACCTTGGATACACTGTATACTAACAGAACTACTGAAAATACCAAAATAATGTTTAGCCAACAACAATACAATGCAATACAATATTTTAATTTCTCTCTTGTCATTACCGTTCACAAACTGTAATAAATAGTTTGGTTTGCAATGACTCAAACAATTAAAATATAATTCTATAATAGAGGACAATAAATGCAAAGCTATAAATTGCAGTAACATATTGCCTTCGTTTTAATATTTTGAATTCTCCTGTTCATGCTGTTTACAGAGTGTGAAAAATAACTAAAATATTTTAAGGGTGTATAGGTAGTATGGCTTACAATTAGTGAAAAAGTCTGAATAAACGTCGGCCTGGGAAAAACTGTTGTCAAGATATTTGTAATTTTGTGTTGCTTAATTAATTAAATTTAATTCATGTTTATGCTAAAAAAACGCATTAAATGTTAAATATTTATGTTTTTAATTAAATCAACAATCAAATTGCTGCTCCCCTTTACTGTCGATCTTGATCCAGCATTTCAAAAATACCTGGAAAGTTTTTAATTCTAAGACTTGCTTGCTCTATTTGTATCCATAAAACTTCCAAATTACTGGTTATGGGCTTTGCATGAACTAGACTTGTGAGGGAGTGGCGAGCAATATAAAGAATCTCCTGGGTAGGGAAATGTTTATAGGTATATCACAAATGTGACAAATATGAAATAAATTGATTACTAAGCAACACAAAATTGTAGTCACCATTTTATCAAATAAACCTGTAATGTAATTCTATACTCTTTGTACAGCAATAACTAAATAATAGATATACAATTACTTTCAGACCTTCATGGGTGGTGTAACCACATACAAAACCTATATTTGAATTTGAATATTTCAATTCCTCATCTTGACAATTGTGTTATGTAACTGTAGTATTTAATTACAGAATTAAAAAGATTTTTAAGAGTAATTGTAAAAATCCGCTATAGCATTTCAAGCAAAGGTTGAATAATGTTTTTAGTACCAGTGAACGTTTTGATCAATTTTTGCCGCTTATCTTTTATAAACTTCTGTCTAGTTTATAAATGTAAAAATGAAATTCGAATTATTTTCAATATAATGTAACTATTGGCCTAAAGAGTGATAACATTGAAACTTACTTAATAATTCTACAATGTAGTACCAAGGTAGGATACCTACAATATGACATTGGCCCATTTGTTGTAACAAACTACTTTCAAATTGTCTTTTTCCAAGTTACATTAGTGTAATGTAGAAAAGAGAATAATATTAATTTTCTTAAGTCTCAGGTTAATATCTTTTAATGCAGAAATGTCACTGTTCTATTTATAAATTAGTTTCAATAAAAAGAGATCTTTAAGGTGTCAAACGTTGTCTTCACCCTACATTAAACAAATCTGTTAATGTCATCTTGAAGGCACATTAATACCATCAACTCGTGTATGTAACATATATCAGTACAGTTTTATGCCGCATAAAATTGCTGTAATCACTTAATTTTCAAATTTGCAAAAAAAAAACATTGGAAGTATTATAAGGGTGATTTTTATTTTATTTTTGACATGAGAATTCAAATTGTTGCTACATGAGCCTCTAGAAGGCGGTTCATTTTTCATTCTGCACCTAATATTTGCTTTAGAATTAAGCTATTCAAAAATATATTTTTATTCACTTAAATAGTTTCTACTTCTCTACGTAATGAATTTGTTTTTTAGCCCGTTAAGTGTTTCCAAATAAAGTGTATTTTTTTTGGAAATATTCAGGAACTTTATTTTTAAAATGAGAAGAAAAATACTGCTGTATTTAGGACTTTACAAGTTTGCTCCTACTATTTCTAATAATAATTTTCGTGGCTTACTAATAGGGTAAAGCATAAAACCCTGTTTTTGATAAAGAAAAAATATTTTGAATAATTCCAGTTCAAAGGAAATATTTACTGTTGAATGAAAAATCGACTAACTTGTAGTTTTAATGGCCATCTTTAGAAATAAAATAAAGTAGAATTAAATACATTACATTTAAAAAATATTTAATTGGTTAATTTGTGTAAAACCATTCACTACATTTTTAAACAATTAATGTTGTTATCCACAAAATCCCAACATTAATTATTTTTGTATTTCCAGGTGTAACATTCTTCGTTATTGCCCTTATTCTTAACTATTTCTGGTTGGACGCAGTCATTTTCCTAATTGGAATCATTGTAGCCAATGTCCCTGAGGGTCTCCTCGCTACTGTGACTGTATGTCTGACCCTTACGGCCAAGAGAATGGCTTCCAAGAACTGCCTTGTCAAAAACTTGGAAGCTGTCGAAACGCTGGGTTCTACCAGCACTATCTGCTCAGATAAGACTGGTACGCTCACTCAAAATCGTATGACTGTAGCGCACATGTGGTTCGACAACCAAATCATTGAGGCTGACACAACAGAAGATCAGTCTGGCGTACAGTATGATCGCACTAGCCCCGGCTTTAAAGCACTCGCTCGCATTGCTACCCTCTGCAACCGAGCTGAATTCAAAGGAGGTCAGGATGGTGTGCCTATTTTGAAGAAGGAAGTTAGCGGTGATGCTTCCGAAGCTGCACTTTTGAAATGCATGGAACTAGCTTTGGGTGACATTCTGTCCATCAGACGCAAAAATAAGAAGGTTTGCGAAATTCCCTTCAACTCCACCAACAAATACCAAATATCCATTCATGAAAACGAAGACCCCAACGACCCTAGACATGTTTTGGTGATGAAAGGGGCCCCTGAACGTATTTTGGAACGATGCGCAACCATCTTTATTGGTGGAAAAGAAAAGGTCCTAGATGAAGAAATGAAAGAAGCATTCAATAACGCATACCTAGAGTTGGGAGGATTGGGTGAACGTGTATTAGGATTCTGCGATTTCATGTTACCAACAGACAAATACCCTCTCGGCTACAAATTCAATGCTGATGAACCTAACTTCCCATTAGAAGGTTTACGTTTTGTAGGGCTCATGTCTATGATTGATCCACCCAGAGCCGCTGTGCCAGATGCTGTTGCCAAATGCAGAAGTGCCGGTATTAAAGTTATTATGGTCACTGGCGACCATCCCATCACCGCCAAGGCTATTGCCAAATCTGTCGGTATTATTTCTGAAGGAAACGAGACCATTGAAGATATTGCACAAAGATTGAACATTCCTGTATCTGAAGTTAACCCACGTGAAGCTAAAGCAGCTGTCATTCACGGAAGTGACTTGAGAGATTTGTCTTCAGATCAACTTGATGAAGTATTACGGTACCACACTGAAATTGTATTTGCTAGAACTTCTCCACAGCAGAAGCTTATTATTGTGGAGGGTTGCCAACGTATGGGAGCTATTGTTGCTGTTACAGGTGAGATATTTTTTATAGCATTAAGAAGGTGTGGAAAGAATTCACAAAATTCATTCAATATGAAAATCAAAAATACTAGGAATTGTATTATTTACTATCCGCTGTTTTACTAACATACACACAATGCAATTTATTATCCTTTAAATGTGTGCATTGAAGAATTAATGAAACCACTTTCCCTGTTGGAAACATCCTTGAATATTGCATTATTTAGATAAATTCATGCAAATGTAAGGAACATCTAAAATATTGCTTTAATATTTCAGCTAATAAAAAAAATAAGTTTTTTTTGTATAGTTACATTAGTATGAACTTTTCAGGTGATGGTGTAAATGATTCTCCTGCTTTAAAGAAAGCCGATATTGGTGTAGCCATGGGTATTGCTGGCTCAGATGTATCAAAACAAGCAGCTGACATGATTCTTCTCGATGACAACTTTGCTTCCATTGTTACGGGCGTTGAAGAAGGGCGTCTGATTTTTGACAACTTGAAGAAGTCCATTGCCTACACGTTAACATCAAACATTCCGGAAATTTCACCTTTTCTTGCATTCATTTTGTGTGATATTCCCCTGCCGCTTGGAACTGTTACTATTCTTTGCATAGATCTTGGAACAGACATGGTAAGTGTTGATTTTCTACACAGTCTTTTTATGTATTGTCTATTCGATTTAAAATTAATTGTACGATGTAATTGAAAAATGATTTCTATTTTTGGAATTAGAGTAGAGGATAACTGACTAGTTATGTGTAGGTCCCAGCAATTTCGCTTGCATACGAAAAAGCTGAATCAGATATAATGAAAAGGCGCCCTCGAGATCCTTTTGGAGACAAATTAGTAAATGAAAGGTACAAAATTCAACGCAAACTGAAAAATAGCATGTAGACTTGAGGGTTTTTATATTTTTTGCACACTGTAGGTTCAGAATTGTTTTTTTGGATATGCATTTCTTGTCACTGATAGAAATGCATAAGAAATTTGCGATATTAGTTAAGCTATGATATTCTAGTATGATTTTTGTACTGCCAGAAACATTTGAAAACTTAACCGTTCCAATACGAAAAGGTACGTCCTTCAGATAAGTATTTGTAATTGATTATTCAAAACGTATTTTGCTTCTTTTGTACACGTACGCTTCTTAAATAGAAGACTCATTTTACCTACCTATGCATTTAGTTCAGTTATTAACATCATGAGTAGTTACATCGTCTTTAGGGCATGTGCGAATCCTTTCAGTTTGTAAACGGAACCCATCTTGATGGAGATGGAACGTAATTCGCACAGTCCCATTTTTGTGTCTTCAAAGTTCACCCAAAACAAAAAAATAATACTCTAATCATATTTATCCGTAAAAAGATTTAAAAAGTAAATATAAAAACGCAGGTGCCAGCTATATCTTTGGCTTATGAGGAAGCAGAAGCAGATATAATGAAGAGACCACCCAGAAATCCAATGACGGACAAACTTGTCAATAATAGGTTATATATATTTTAATTTTCTTTCTGGGATTTATTAACAACGATACTAATTGTTAACAGTTTGGGTTTTGTATTTGTCTAACGTGTACATATTGGTTTATGGAATTGTCTCTAACTTGTTCGTGATTGTCTAATGTGTAAATATGGATTGGGTTTTCATACATTAACACATCGTATGGTTAACATAATTGAAGCCTGCAATGGAATTACAAAAATAACATTTTTGCATGATTAGTATTCCGTATTGAACTAAAAAATTTACTTGATTTAGTTATAATTAGGTATTAACACTTCAATTAATGCTCGTTTAAGTTTTTGTGAAATTTCTTTCCCATTTTAAAAGAAAAATTAACAGCAAAGAAGTAGAAGGATTTCAATACTTGCTATGATCAAAATGATTACACTTTAAATATTTGGGCTATGGTTGAGGTTTTTCCTGTTATTCCTGTATCAAGTTGTATCATAGTAGGTATTGAAAATTGTTAGGTTCTTAATTGTAGAAATCCACCAATTGGAATTAACACTAATTGGATATAGCAATTAGTTTAGTAGTACTGACATATTACACAGACACTTCCCTATCATCCCATATCACAGCGAGAGCGTAGTGCCCTTGCTTAGCACTGCCTGCCTGACTTAGTTTTATTAGTTCTAGTTGCTGTACTCTTGTAGCAGAGACAGTAGAGAGATGTGCTTACAAGGTTTAGAATTTTTTATTACAAAGACGATTTTAAATTGTGATTGTCCATATTTCATAAAGTAACCCACAAACCGTAACTTTATAAGTTTTGAGGTTATGGAAACCTAAGTCATTGTATTACCCACCAAAAACTTGCAAATACAGCTATATCACCCAATTTGTTTTTACAAACATCTAATCTAATCCCAAGTCCTAACTATTTGTTATGCAAGAAGCGAATGTTGAATATTTCTTCTCTATTTACTCTATTAGCATAATGTTTCATTATCACAAAAGTTCCTCATACTTTCAGATAAAGCAACAATTGAGTGGCCGGTTTGTTTTCTTTGATTAAGAATAATTATTAGAGAGCAGATATTATGCACTAAAAGTGCAAAATTATTTAAAGTTGGTTTTCGATAACTGTTTTCATATAAAATAAATTTATTATGTAACACTTCTACTACTGGCTAAACTTAAAATTATTGCTGTATGTAATTTCATTTTCAGGCATTACTGTTTTTATATGTAAAAAGAGAACCTTCTCTCAACGTCTGCAGACATTAGGAGTGAATTCTTTAATACAGTTAATATGGATTATATTAATATTTTGATTTTAATCGTAGAACTATCGTTTTTTTTTGAGGAATTTTTTGTTTGATCTTAATATTTTATTTGATACCACTGTTTTTCTTTAATACTACATTGAATTTATTTGAAATATTTTTACCCCTGAGCGCCCAAACCCTACCATTATCTTGCACTCATCTATTCTAATGATATTGTGCAGTATTTACTAATCTATATAGGATACTTGCTCAGACCAATAAACTAGATGGACGCTGCACTTCAATACCTGTGTAGTAATTTGTCCGCATCATCACGTTTCAAAAATGGGCCAAGGGATAGGTGAGGTGAATGAACAACAGACGGAAAAGAAATAGATGCCATCTTATGCATAGGCAGCATTTAGGAGGGTAATTTTAATATTGCACATTTAAATTAATACATAATTTCACTTTTTGTTAATAATTTCAGTTTATTTTCGAATTTGTTTATCATTTAATTTCCTAATTGCCAAAATTACGTTAAGTTGGCATATTGAGAGAACATTTAGTTAAAATTTTTATTGTGTCCGTTTTTTGAAATTATAGTTACTTATACAGAAATACATACAAAAATTGTTACTGCCATTATAGGATGGTTCTTATATATACAAAATTGTTCTTATTCTATTGTTAGTGATTTTATCATTTTTGTTAATGGTTTCATAATGAACTCAAATTATAAAATATTTTTTTTAATATTAGTTTTAACAACATCACAAAATGTCCATTTATTGGATTGTCATGAAACATATGGTCTCCAAAGCCATTTATTGTTGTTGGCATTGCTTTTATGCTACTATTGATTAGCACATCATATAAATTTTTTTATTTTATAAAAAAATCTAAAATACTTCTGTGCTTCTCTACATATTTTTATAACAAATTCAGATGCATCTGTGAATTTTTTATATTCCTTATGACGTTGGAGTTGTGATAATGTCACAGAACCTTTAGTTATTTTTTAACATTCTGAGCAGGTTAATTTAATCTCAGAATATTAATTAATTATCAATGTAATAAACATTATTTGACCAAGTTTTAATTTAGGCGGATGCGGAACATTTGTTTGAGAACCAAACAGTTCGCCACTGATATCCAAGGACGAAGCCAAAAACATACGTAACCTCACTTAACTATGAAAAGATATGCCTTCCTCTTTTTTGTCAATTCCCTTACATATAAAACATTGGCGCCCCATGTTTCTGCCAAAAGAACTGGATATTCTGCTAAATTTATTGGGAGAAACACCAAAAACACTATAAATGCACTTTATTTACAGCCGGAAAATAAATAAATACTACAGGTTGAACACGAAATGTACAACCTTCGGATTTTGTTGTGCATTTGCAATCGTGTATATTCGTGCAGGATCGTCTCGCAGTGGATCTTGTTAAGGTTTATGTAAATAACTTTTCTTACGGACATTATTGACTGTAAATAGCTGTGTCCATCTAGTTTATTTGTCTGAGGGTACTTGCAATGAAGCACAACTGCAATTTCTTAAAACAAGAAAATCAGAAACATTCTCAACACATTGATAATTAAAACACATTTTTCAATTTATTATAGTTATGTTAAATTATGCAAAAATCTGAGAAATGTGCACAACTTACTTAGTGTCACTTAATTACAATTTTTAGAATTTGCCTAAAAACAAAAGAATACTGATTTGTATAAAATCCGCTCTCTAATAATTATCCATTTTATTGATAAATTTTTATACAAAGTGAATTGGTTCCTATTAATAGAAGTTTATAAATGGAATGGTGCTAACTTGGAATGTTTTACAGTGTCCTAAAGAAAGTGAAAATACTGTAGGAAATTTGAAAATAATTTGTTTACTAGTTAACATGATGTAAGATTACAATAAATAACCTAAAAAAGAACCTATTTCTGTCATTCACGCTATTAAAAGTTACAAGCTGATTGACATTTCTCGGTTAGGTTATTTGTTTATGTCCTAATCTTAAAGCAATCTAAAAAAAAAGCAATCCCTCAAACTTGAAAATCTATTGTGACCTCTTTTTTTAAAAGCATTTTTTGGTAAATAAATGTTCCTTCTTATTCCACACAGTAATGTTCATTTTTCAATGACTACTTCTACTTTAACTCTATTAAAGACAAACTTAAAATCGTTTGGTTTGCCTGACCCTACTCCAGTTTTTTTTTATTAAACCTCTGAAGATAATGAAGAGCCACAAACCTCATTGTTTCTAAAAGTTTCGATTTCTGTGTCCAAGTAACTCATTTTTGCCCTTTCTTAATGTGATTGGATGTAGTTGATACGGTAAGCACATCTCCAGTTGAGAATTAGTTTAGTCACAGGGTGAGTCAAGGAGCAGTGCCGGCATGTAAGTGTGCCCTTCATGGTTCCTCAAATCCCGTCATGTTTTGTTTTGATGTGTGTTTGTTTGGCCGCGCTCAGGTCCCCGCCATATCCCTGGCATACGAGGAGGCAGAGTCAGATATCATGAAGCGACGTCCTAGAAATCCATTCACAGATAAACTAGTCAACGAAAGGTATGCCATGTCTCGTGTTTATCTTTTGTTGGTGGATCGGATGTTTGTCGAGCGGCCACATCTCAGATGTGTCCGGTCGTCTGCCGTGCGCGAACTTCTGCTCTCCCACTCCTGCATCCTGCCTTTTCTGTAACTGAAAGTGCTTATCTTCTACTACTCTTCTCTAACGTTTATACATAATTTACTACTCCCTTATTGTAGGAGTTTCAAATTCTCGCTTGTATTTTTAGCTTTTTCTTCTCCTGTATATTTAGATATATTGCAGACTGTTCATAGGACTTGGCCATTATAAAGAAAAAAAAAATTAAAATATGGCTCCTGCCATAGGAATAAATTTATATCGCAAGATATTAAAAAATAATTAAGTAAGGTTATAATTTTTTTAAATTTATTTTAAGATTTTCTATATTATCCAGACTGTCTATTATAATGAGCACTCAACAGGGATATCCAGATTGGTAAGAGGTAGTTCAATGGAACAAAAATTCTACATAGAAAAGTACTTTAAACCTACTTTAATTTCCCCAAAATATGCATATTTTACTAAATATTAGTGAAGAACTGAATTTGATATTTTTTTTAAACAAAACTGACGTAGGAGTAGATATACAAAAAACCTTTAAAAGAAATTCTGTTTGGAATTATCATTTGTTCCTTTTGAGAGATATATCTCAATAAATAACTTATTGTTGTATTTTTTCAATAGTAGAAGGGTTTATCACTATTTTTATAACTACAGAGATATTCAAGAAGAATAATAAAAAAACAAACGAGTGACGAATTTCCAAGAAATACTAAACAATTGAAAACCTATAAGATATTTTTTTTATCTAGCAATATTAGGGTTAATGTACTTATTTTAAAAACTATGGGGATAAAAACACTCATTTTTTCATCATAATCTACTTGTTTTTTAAATAATTCAAATTTATTACATGTCCCTCAAATGAAACAAATGACAATGCAATAGTAATTTTTTGTAAATCCTACTAACAAGTATTTAAAATTTTTTCCATTAGAATTTTTTTATATATCTAGGCTAGTAAGCAAATTATTTTGTTGCAAATGAATTGGTTAAGTGTAGGATTTTACTCGTATTTAATAAGGTATAATTTGCTGAAAGGAAAAATAGTTTTAAAGTACACTTCCAAGTAGACAATTTTGTCTCATTTAACTGATCTTCCATCTCCTACTGGTTTGGAAATGTCCGTAATGCACCTACTGTAATAAACAGTTTGTATATGCACATAAACGTTTTATCTGTTTATTAGTGGAATATCCGCCATATACTTTTTACTTACAAACCACTTCTATTACTATTCGTTCTTTTATACATGTCCAACTTTTACTAACAGTCTGTAAGAAGAACATACATACTAGGTAAAAATTCTTTTGTTAAATGACGGTATAAACTTATTTGCTTGTAAAATATTATCTAAAAGCTTACTCAAAACTGTTGAGTATAGTTATGTATAAACATAAAAAGGGTCATCCGCGAGGTAAGTAAGCGAGGTCGTCGTCCCTTCACTATCATTCATTTTGCACTCCTGCTTGTCAGCGCCCTCTTTTCCATACCTCCACACACTACTTCTCTATTTAACAGGTTACTATTAATTGATGCATGTGTTTTTCACTACTAACCGTATGTATTGGCGCGGCCACTGTATAGGTGCCTGCTATTTCTCTGGCTTATGAGGCCCCGGAGTCCGACATAATGAAACGCCAGCCGCGCGACCCCTATAGGGACAACCTGGTTAACCGCAGGTGGGTCACTGCAGTGGTGTCGTGACGGCTATCGCACCACACTACTATATACCTCGGCATTATTGGCATTAAGTATTATTTTCACATGTTGTGTCCCCCACTTTTGTGTTTGTTTATCACTGTGTGTTCTCTATTCGAATAATTTTTTTTTTGGAGCAGTGCTAGAAAATTTTTTATCATTTGATAACAATCGAAACTTTGTTAAAATGTTATCTCAAATAAGAGGGGGTTGTGGTATAAGCATCTGGGCTTGGAATATTTGCATTTGTTTCAGAAACCGCATTTATTTCAATAATTGCATTTGTAGAATTCTAGATCTTAATTTGTAATTGGAGCATTAGATGGCGAGTTTGTGAGTATTTATATTTTGCCTACAAAAGTGCTGTTGATGAAACAAAAGAATCATCTATGTTAAAGAAAATGTGGAAGTACTGTTTTGTTTGAAAATTGGAAGTGCTGTTAAAGTGAAATTGAATAAACGTTTTTTTAAATAATAAACACCCTATTTATGGTCTGGTCTTTTAACTTAAAAGCCAACTTGTTTAATGTTTTAAATTGCTGTTAAACATTTTTTTTATAACTGGTATTCACCTCGCATTACTACAATTATCTACTTTAAGTGCTGTAATGAAAAAGGATTCTTGTAAATTTGGCAAAAACATCGAGAACTTCATGATTTATTCATCTAAGCAAAAATATTAATTAATATTTTAAAATAATTGGTAACTACCAAAAACGTGAAAAACAGAAATTAGTGCCATCTGTAAGAAAACAAATTAATTATGAGCAGCTACAGTTATAGTTACCCCTGATTTTAGATGTTGATTAAGTTCGGTAGTTTGAAACCCGATTTTTACAGTTTATGACACAAAAGTATAAAATTTCTGTAACTCCCTTTGCTTTTTAGAAATAATTTATCAGAATTCCAAGTATAAAATACCATAACATCATACTGACCGCAATAAAATTAATTTTATACCATCAAAGAATGTAGAATATAAGTTGGTACTAAATATAACAACACATTATTCACGTTCCTGTATTTTGTTTGTTTTATACTAGAAAAAGGCACAGACTTTACTGATACATATTATCATACAGGTTTAATTTTGCCAATATAATTTGATACTTGTAACAGCTTGTTGCTTGGCAACTTTATGATTGAAATTGTTAACAAAACGCTAAGCAGATTGTTAATCAATTGTGCAAAATGGTGGCGTATCTCACCATATTTATCTGGATAAAATTGAACTTCACCTGATGATATGCAAGATGACTATTATATGAAGAAATTTGATATATAACTGTTTCCCCTTGGATGGTATTTGTTTATGCTTGTTTATGCCAACATTTTAATAATTCAAAATCGAATGGTTGTTCATATATAGCTGTGATTGGCCAAACAGTCTTTTTACAAATTTGAAATTATAAAAAATTATCGTCTTGATAACCTGTAAATATAACTGGTTATCAAAGCTCTCGAATGTAATAGTCTTTTTTTTTAAATAAATAAAACGGAATTCTCCATGGGATATCTTTTTGCATAGTAAATTCAGAACTAATTCCTCAATTTTCTTGCAACATTTGTTGTATAATTTTGATTAACAAATCCTGTACACAAATGATAAACAATTCAGTACATCTTTTGTTTTTTACCTTCAAACGTAAACAACAGCCGGTGGCTTATACCACTTGCAATTTACTTCCTATGCTTTTGCAAAGGTATTATCTTCCAAACAATTGGGTTAAAGACGGGTTTGCTTTAGTAATGTTTTACGCCATTAAAAGGAGCGTGACTTGTTGGTTAACCGAGGTGTAGTTTGGTGTGATATTGTAGTGCACAGTAGCAGCACTAGCCACACTGCAGTTTCGTTGACCTTTTCTTGCAGCTCTATTATGTTGTCGCACAGGAACTCTGCTGCCTGAAGCCTGGAAACTAGAAATTTTGTTTTTGTTCTGTATATTTTTGCATCTGACGCTCCAGAATAGCTGGAGCGACCATAAAGTGAAAATAATGCAGACGTCATTCCTTGGCAGAAAATTCAAGTGCTTCCGTACGTTGTCCAATGTTGCAACTTTGTTCATTTTTGAGTGACTTGTACGGGTACGACTTTGAATTTTTTGTCAGAAACCCTTAAGGTATGTGACGCAATGCTAATTTTAATGCTATGAAACTAACAACACGATGTGCCACAAAGAAGTGACTATCGTTTAATATTTAACCTAAACTAACTTTTAACAAGTAGTTGTTTTTGTATGTATGTTTCTTTGGAAAGTATTTGATTATGACAGTAGAACCTCTTTGTTTTTAAATGACTTCTTCACTTGTTCTACGTAGAGTAGCATTTCAAAATTCGTAGAATGAACTTTACAACTTTAGTTTGCTCGATTCTATTAGTGTCTTTTAAACACGTAACTATTTATTTGTTTGGTTTCTTAAATTGAAATTTTCCAAACGACTATTTAGTAAATAGCTAAATACTGTTCTATATAATTTCACATTTCAAAGAACCATATACTGAAAATTACTAATCCCAAGTTGTCCAAGGCCCCCAGCAGAAGTAACCCGCTTTAAATGTATTACAGTGTAACAATAGCAAAACGTGTGTGTCAAATTTCATACCATGTTCATTGATTTTACTTGTAATAAATTATGCCAAAATCGATTAATGCATATTTAATGTAATGCAGGTATACAATTTGATACACATTGTGAAATAAATGGGATTGTAAGGTGTAAATATATGTCGTTGTGTATATAAAGGAAATGTTGCATGAAATTTATGTAGCCGTAACAAAAGCATGGATGGAATGGTGGATGTAAAATGTTGTAAGTATACGCAATTGTTCTGAACTTCAAAATTGACTTTTCCTAATTAAATATTGGAAATTTATAATGTAATATCTTGATATACGAACCTAACAATTAATTTTGCTACAATACATGTTAAAATGAAGATAAAAATGATAACCATTAAAGTATCTTGTAATTGGAAAATAGAAATAACAACATCCGTATTAAAAAAAAACGTGAAACATTTAGGAAATTTGTAATTATGTACAGGTGTACAGGTTTTGCAATATTTGTAGTTTTTTTTATCTTCTTAATGGGTTTGTTCACCAGTTTCTAATTAAAAAAGAAATCAATATTAACAATTTCTCGAAATGTTCATATTTTTTAAATAAATTTCAGAAACTCAATATATTGAATTAGCGCATTTATGAGGTATGTGGACTTGTATCACCAATGTTCTGAAGTTTCCAAATATCTGTAGACACACAAAACATGCATGAAACACGTCAACATTTAGTTTCATAAACATGGATGAATATTTTTCCTGCCCCTTGCCTATTTAAATATTACTTACTAAAGCGGGTCAAAAACAAAATAATTTTAACCTAATTCATGCTTGTGCTTGCGAAAATTTGCGTTGCTACCAGATTGTAAGGTTAACAAGTGATCAAAAATAATATTAATAGTATTTTTAAATTAATGTGATTCTTAAAAATTTTTTCTGAATAATTGCCAGTAATTTTGTGTTAGATATTATTATTTTACAGCCAACACAAGTATACATGAAAACACTTACAGTGTGTGTTCTTACAGAAGCGACTTATTTCATTACACACTTCTGTCTGAACATTGGTAACATACTTTGCCTAAAAGGCACTATACTAGTGAACAATCTCCATTACATGCAAATTTTTGTTGAAAATTATCAAATTCGTTCAGAACAATTGTACCCTGATTAGCCCATAGCAATAAACTCTAACCTAACTTTCTCATGTGTAGATTAATCTCGATGGCATACGGTCAGATTGGTATGATTCAAGCAGCTGCTGGCTTCTTCGTCTACTTTGTCATCATGGCTGAGAATGGTTTCTTACCACATGAACTGTTTGGAATCCGTAAACAGTGGGACTCCAAGGCTGTAAACGACCTTACAGATTCATATGGTCAAGAATGGGTATGTATTACATATTTGATTAAACTGTTCTGATCTAAAGAGTAAAATATAACCTAAGAAAAGGTTTGCTACGTCAATGCAATAACTAATATTTGCTTTCTTTCTAGACATACCGTGACAGGAAAACTTTGGAGTACACCTGTCACACTGCATTCTTTGTCTCGATCGTTATTGTCCAATGGGCTGATTTGATTATTTGTAAGACTCGACGTAATTCCATCCTCCACCAGGGAATGCGTAACTGGGCCCTCAACTTCGGCTTGGTATTCGAAACCGCATTGGCTGCATTCCTTTCGTACACTCCTGGAATGGACAAGGGCTTGCGAATGTTCCCACTCAAGTAAGTTAAATGGACACAGAAGGTTGTTTTAAATATATTAACTTCTCTCACACAATGCTCCAAAAGAAACTCAATTATCGATCTTGTGTCTGATATTAATTCATACAAGCTTAGGTGTCTTATTGAATTAAACAAAAGACATTTCCAATAGAAAGCTGTTTTTGAATTCTTCATATACTGAAGGAAGGAAGTATGCTACAAAAGGAGCAGTTAAATATTTCTAACAAAATATACCAACCAAATAGAACTTTACATTTGTGACAATTAATACTGTTGCATATAAGCAATAAATATTATTAAGTTTAGTAGCTAACCCAAGAGGAAAACTAGTAGGCCCAAGGAAAATATTTTAATTCATTGTTAAAACAAATAAAATAAGAAATACCTCCAAAAGTCTCTCAAAAAATAAAGTACAGAAAATACTTCATAATTAATATTAACTTCGATAAAGTAAGACAAAAAGCAATAAACAAACATAAAGAAATTTGGATGCTTTCTCATTTAAGTGAGACCAAATAATCTAATCTTTACCATGTGGAAGCTGATTCAAATTCTGGATGACGCAATTTACACATCGCATTAAAGGAAATTTTGTTAAACTTATATTTAAATCTCTTAAAGGGTGAATATTTATATAATTATTGTCATTTTGATGATCAAGTTAGGACTGTTAAAACCACAATCATAAATACTCGTCCTTTAAAACGCGCAATTAATCCGCCAAAAAGTAAAAATTCTGATAAAAGTGATTTTTCACATTTAGAAAAGTCATTTAAAATTATTTCCTGGAATCTTTTCACATCTGAAAATACAATTTGCATTCCCTGCAATCTGAAATTTTGTGTAGGTATTGTAATAGCACAGTCAAACTTCCATATTTCGAAATGTCAAAGGACCGCGCAAAAATTCGTTATATAGAAAATTCGATACATAGAAAATAAAAAAAATATCATACACATAACGTGAGAAATAACTAAAAGGTGTTTATTTATATAATACATACATACATGTACATAAGCAGCAGAAATTAGTAGGTACCTAAGTACATTAGTAGTCAGAAAAACGTAAAACAAGAAATACAGTACATACATATACATACAGTTATACATTTATTGAAAGAAATCCGTAATTTTCTGCTGTACACTGCAATTAAATAAAGTTTTTTGTTCGAAGAACGTTTCGCACTTATTTAAACTGGAAAAAATTCCTTCAGGTACATTTTCTTTGCACTGAAATCCCCGTCGAATTGTTTTAAAGGCGGTTAATACTTCATTATCCATAGGAACTGGAAAAGTTGTATTATCGTCCGCTACATCGTCATCTTCAAGGTTTTCTTCCTCTTTATTTGCAACACTAGCAATAATATCTTCGTCGCTAGGATACTCAGAAACCGCAACATTTTCATCGATTTCTAGATAATCCTCTAATTCGATTTGTTCAGAAATATGAAGATCAGTTTTTAACTTTTCCCAGTTTCTTTTTAATTCTGAGAGCGGAATTTCATCTTCTTCTTCCCATTGGTGCATATTGTTTTCGGCAAAACCTGCTTTTGAAAAGCAATTTTTTATTGTGGACGATGTAACGTCGTTTGTCCAAGCTTTTGATACTTCGGCGATGCAGTCCTTCAGTGTGATTAATTCTTTTAATGGTTGATTCTGTTCCGCTGCTTTGATTATCTTAACTAATATCCGCTTACGGTAATGAAATTTTAAATTTTTGATTACGCCTTGATCTATGGGTTGCAGTTTCGACATCATATTGGGTGGAAAGTACACAAGTTTAACATTCTTAAGTTTATCCGCTACAAAACGCGGATGCGCTGGGCAGTTATCGACGAACATCACAATTTTTCGCTTTTGTTTTATCATTTGGTTATCAACCTTTAACAACCACTTTTCGTAAACTTCACTAGTCATCCACGCTTTTTTATTGAAATCGTAATCGACTTCTAATGACTTTACTCCTTTAAAGCAACGTGGATTTTTACTTTTTCCGATCACCAATAGTTTTAGCTTTTCGGTGCCATTCATGTTACTAGCGACCATAACTGTAACACGTTCCTTGCTGTGTTTTCCACCAAAACACTTGTCATTTTTAAAAGTCAGGGTTTTATTGGGCAAACATTTAAAAAACAGTCCGGTTTCATCGGCATTAAAAACATCTTGGCTGTCGTATTGTTTCAAAATGTTTGTTAAAACATTTTGTTTCCATATTATACAGTCCTCTTCACTTACGTCCGCACTTTCACCCGAAATAACTTTGTGTACTATACCGTGTCTTCTGTTAAATTTGTCCAACCATCCAGCACTTGCCTGGAAATTGGGTTGATTCAGCAGTATGGAGTATTCCAGTGCCTTTTCCTTAATTAATGGTCCGGAAACGGGCAAATCTTTGTCGCGTGTCATTTTCACCCATTTCAATATTGCTTCATCGATGTCTTCATACATACAGGATTTAAATCGTTTTGTGTTAGAATCGAATTCCTGGCTTTGCTTGATAATACTTTCACGATTTTTTAAAATTGTTGAAAGAGTATTTGCTGGTATACCAAAACGAGCTGCAACTTCATCAAGCAACTTTAATTTTTCACAAACACTTAAACAACTTCTGCTTCGTTTTGCCATTTTAGCGAGAGATACACAATTGAATGCAATGAACACAAGATTCAAACTGTTCTTCAAGTTTAGAATCTGTTCGTTAATGACTCTCACGAATTTGCGATAACGATGCAAATCCGGGCGAACAAAGGGTCCAACCCAATCTCCGGTGACGCCCGGTAAGTAACTTTCAAATTCTAAGAAGGACATTAGTAATATAACATTGAAATTTACAATACAATTGTTATCTCTAAAGGGGAAAATAATATGATTTTAAATTTTTAAGCTCGAAAATATTCGTTGAATAGAAATTCGAAGTTCGATATAAGGGGACAAAATAACGTTAAAAGTACTCTCAGTGCCAGAAACCTTGAAAAAAATTCGCTAAATAGAAATTCGATATATGGAAGTTCGACTGTATATACATATAGTTTTCGTTTGTTTTCTTTTTTACCAAACTTATATACAACATACAGGGTGTTAATGAATTGCAGGGACAAACTTCTAGGGCGGAAATTAATACCGGATAAATAAATCCCAAATTTAATTGGAATTTGAAAAGTGGAAAAGAGGGCTTTATTTATCCTGTATTACAAATAGTAGGTAGTAAATTGAGTTGTCTACATTTAGGCGCTTCTTAAAGAATCTTTGAGAAGCTCTATCCCTGAAAGGAAACACTTTTGACCATACATTTATTAACAAAAATGTTTCTTTTTATGTATACTTTAAGCCCTAGAAATTTGTCCTTGCAATTCATTAACACCATATATATGTTGCAATTATAACACTTACAACAATTACCAACCTACTGATGTAATGACCTCTACACTAAATTAATACATTCGCATTGTATTGAAAAAAATTGTTTTAATTCACTCTCATGGTTTCTTTTTATCCCTGCTTTTACACTCCCCATAATGTAAAAACGTGTATAAACGATATTTTTTACATTCTATTCGGAACACATTGGGCATTTTATTCCTTTAAATAGACTCTTCACCAACTAAAAAATCAAAATATGAGCGTTTCTCTAGGAAAAAAATAAAAAGTACAGAGAATGCAAAAAGATAAAACACTCAAATACAGCACGTTATGTAAGTATTTGTGTAAGGAGAGATATTGTATGTAATACAATAATCATGTTTCAAATACTCTGTAAGACATTAAAGTACAGATCAAAATATGGGGGTAATATTTATATACAACAAATCCCATAAATCAGAAGTAAAAAATATATTGTTATACAACAATGCAGTTTTCCAAATAATTAACAACTATTGGTGGATTTGATATTTCAATTTTATTTTAAACAGTTGCCTTCAGTTTATCTGCAATAAATCTTCCACTTTTAATCCCAGACATTGCAACTGTTTTTAGAAATTTAGAAATATTATCCAAGATGTTTGATGGCCACCATTTCAAATTTCTGATAAACATCAATTTCGGGACTGAAAGTATAACTAGAATATTTGAGTAAGGATTTGTAATGATCGGGCGGGAATGGCTCAGTGGTAGAGGAGCCAAGCTTTGGATGTAGAGTAAAACCAAATAGAGAAATACATGTACGTCATCAAAACCTGCGCGCCACAAGATTCACCAGTGGCGTAACACAGTGATGTATAGTAGGGATCAAAAAATTTTTTTTCGAAGTCTTATAATAAATTGATTTATACATGACATCTGTGTACACACAAAATGACTTTTTTGTTTACAGTACGTAAAAACGTAAAGGTCAAAGAAAAGGCCTTCCCGCGGGCTCCTAACTTCTTGCTTGGAGTTTCCATATTTGAAGTTAGGTTTTTAACGGACGCCTATGCGCGAATTTCCACCCGAAACAGTAGGATGGACTCGTCCAGACGTAATTTGGTTAACGGCGCACGATGACGTATATGTATTTCTTTATTTGGGTTTACTCTAATAGTCCAAACGCTTCCCGGTTCGAGTCTCTCCAGGGTCAGAAATTTTTCTAATTCCCTGGGTGGTTGGCACTGGGTCCCGGACTCCATTTGCCATTGGGGATCAAATCAATGGCACTCCTCGAATTACGGTCGCATAAGAGGAGTAACAAGACCATAAACAAAAACATCCACACATGCCAGGCTATTAAGTCACGGTTTCGCACCAACACGGTAACCCGCCCTGTTGTGCATAGCACAAACTAGCTTAGCTTTGCCTCACACCGCCTCGACACTGCGCAAGCGGTACAAACGAGGATCACGATAATGATGATGATATTAAAAGTTACAATCAGTAATAGAAACTTATTTGTTGTGTTTATATTATAGATCAAATATATACAAATTTACAAATGCAATTAAAATATCAAAACTACCTTTTGTTTAATTGCAAGCAATTGTTTTAATTCCATGGAGATCATTGGATCGATAATTTTATGCTTAATTCAAAAATGTAAAAATATACAGGGTGTTCTATTTAAAAAACGTTTATAATACGTGCATTTTGGCACTAAATCACTTTAAACAGAAGAAAAACTTCCAAATCATTTTAATAATGCCAATATTGGACTGTGGCGCACTAATGAGCAACCCTGTATAGGGTTTACTAGAATTAGAATAAAAATAAAGGCCTTTTTTGTAAATTGGACTTGTGTGTGTACATACATATTGCTTAAATTCTTTGACTTGTTTTTTAATGTGGTGTACACATAAACTTTGGATCTGTTGAAATAACAATAAACTGAGTAGGAGTGAGTATCAAGCATCAATTGCTAATCGTTATTCTTTTTCCGTTTCAGATTCTTGTGGTGGTTGCCCGCATTGCCATTCTCCCTGGCCATCTTCATCTATGATGAGACTCGAAGATTCTACTTGCGACGTAATCCAGGAGGATGGTTAGAGCAAGAAACTTATTATTAAAGAGAAGGTGAACGGAGCGCACTGCCACTCATTGGCCACTGCGTGGTCGCAGCGCAGTTCACATAGTTACTGTTTCGATAGGAAGGATTTCGTTCCATAATTTCCGTGCACTAAGCTGCACTCATTTTGGCTGCTTTACTACGTTCTTTAAGCATAAATGGTTCAATAAATAAGGCACAATCTAAAGTTAAACGATATCGTTCTCTATCGATACGTTGTACAAATCCTGTTGCTAATTCTAGTAAATTTGCTGCTTACGCAGTCTTAAATATAAGTATAATAAAGTAAACAAAAAAGGGAGAGGAAGGAAGGAAGGAAGGTGGAGGAGTGCGGCTGCTGGCGATGACGTACCGGCACTTGTATTTACGTACACGTTGTTTCATATTGTTGAGCGGTCTCTTCATTTGTCGGTGGCGATACGTCATCGCGTAGGCCGCAGCACACGCGTAGCCGTAAATTACCCTCGGGACAGTCTGAATCTCAAGCAAAACACGCAAAACAAAAAAAAAAAGGAAAAAACACACACTGTCTAGTGGTCGCAATAGTGTTTTCATACATTCCAGTTGAAAACAGTTGCCTTAGTGCTGTCAGTCTGTTCGGTCCGTTGTTACGAGCCCGACCGGACGCCGCACTGTTGATTGTTGCGCTTGCGGCCGCCCGGGCTCTCTGCCTCTTTAGATAGTGTCAATGTGAATGAACGATGTAGTATTATTTAGGCTTCAACACTTAGGTTAGCTAGAGTTGTAACTGTGTTGTTATATCGTGTTAAGTGTAATACAGGTCGTGCTCAAATACACATGACTAATCACGATTATTATTGTTTTGACATTTCATTATTACATTATTTTTTGTATATAGTTTCATATGACTATATGATGACTTTGCATGCCATGGCGATGGTGTTGTCGGTTGGGCACGCGAGCAGGGACTTTCTGTTTGGTTAGTTGTATGTCTATGTACGCTCCCCCGCGCTCCGGAGGTGTCTGCTTTCAGTAGAGCCCTATTTTCTTATACTCCGATCATCGCGCATCGGTCTGAGACCAGTTGACCACGATATTGTTATTGTAAATATTTTTAAGTGATCACTCAATTATTTTTGCTTGGTTTTTTCACATTCATGTTTAGTATGTAAACGAAGCTGTATAAATTTGGGTTTTAATAAAATGGATGATAGTATTTAAATGTGCTCGTTTTTGTGTTCCATCTCCCACCCCCCCATTATTGTATTCTGATCATTGTCTTGAAAAGGCGGTTTACCTGAATGCACGACAAACCATACAAGCTGCAACAATAAAGACTGCGAGCGAGATAAGAAAAAGTGCATAGACCAGCGAATCTTAATCGGGGGCCGCAGCCCCCTGGTGGGGCCGCGAAAATTGTGTAAAATTTTTTAGTTTTCAAATTGAAAAAATTAAAATATTTTTTATAAGTCTAGGTTTACGATTTCTGTAGCAAATATATTTTCTATTTCAGTTTACTTTTCAAGAAATATTTTAATTACTGACAATCTGACGAAGCAGTTTTTGTTCATTGCATTTCGCATCTGTGCCCCCAGGGCCGCTGGGTGCTCATGAGCCACTTTTGTGCAAACATTTAAAAACCCCCCATCAACTCGATTAAAATTAAAGAAAATATTTTTATAATTCAAGTATATAATTTATTACAAAAATTAATAGTATAATTATAGACAATGTAATTACTAAATTAATTTCTGTACCATTTAGTTAATGAGTCAATACAGTCAAAATATCACGGGAATATATGCAAATAATCAATTAAAATGCCTCCTCTTTGATTAGACGCCCTTGTGCGACGAACAGCACCTGTAAGCGATGGCCCTGTGTGCCGAGTTAGTCGTATTTACTATTTTCAATGGTTGAACACATAGAAATAGGAGTGTTATTTCTATGGTTGAACGCAACATTGCCTGCTTTCAAAAAAACATAACCTCCATCAAGAAAAACTAGCATAACCCAACTTAATTAATTGACAAATTTCATTGTACCCCACATTTTCACAGCCTACTAAGTGGCAAATCAATCCTGAATAGATCATACATATTAGAGCATTTCAATTTTTGTTTTACAAAGTTATTTTGTTATATAAATAAATAATACCATATTAAATATGTTAAGTTTTGTTTTCGGATTTATTTTTTCATTATTATAATAGCATAGGCAAATAAACA
>JABXWE010034704.1:0-10669 GCA_014611495.1 Limonius californicus
AAGGGGGGGGGGGGATAAGTTAATCACGATAATAACAAAACTGTTAAACGAATGCCTACAACAGGGCAAGATCCCAAATGCTAAGGTGGAAATATTGTTTAAAATAGGCAATAACCGAAAATTTTCGACTAGTTTGCCTTTTGTCACATATGCACAAGCTGCTAACCAAAATAATTACTAACCGGGGTTTAGAAAAGGGTATTCCACAGCCGATCATTTGCTAACTATGAAGTTACTAATAGAAAAATGTAACGAATACGACATTCCAATATTCGTCGGATTCATTGATTTCGAAAAGGCCTTCGACACAATCTAATCCTAGGCCATACAAAGAGCTCTAGAAAATTGTAGAATTGACAGCTGATAGAACCAACTAGTACCAAAAATATCAGGCAAGGCTATGGCAACACATCACATCCACACAAAAACCAAATACCTTTAAAAAGGGTCATAAGACAGGGGGATAGCCACCAAAGCTACTTATATTTGTTTTGGAAGATGTTTTTTAAAAGATAAATTGGTTAGGAAAGGGAATAAACATTAAGGGAAAACATCTTAATCATTTACGATATGCAGATGGTATAGTTGTAATAGCCAAAACTTGACAAGAACTACAAGAAATGCTGAAAGAATTAAACAAAGAATTGGGAAAGGTCGGACTAAAAAGTAATCTAAAAAAGACAAATGTAATGTTTAATGAAGAAGAGGATAATATTCAGCTAGAAAATAAAGACTTAGAAAAAGTAGAAGAATGCATTTATTTAGGAAAAGATAGTGCTGGGAAGAGACAATCAAACAATAGAAATAAAAAGAAGAATAATGTAGGTAATCATGGGCAGCCTTCAGAAAGCTCAGTTTCATACTTAAAATTGGACCATGACACAACGAAATATGAACAACTTAAGAACTACACAACACGCCATGGAACGAATAATATTGGGAATAACATTAAAAGATAGAAGAACTAACGTATGGATACCGCAGACAACAAAAGTGACTCTTATAATGGAGAAGGCTGCGAAGTTAAAATGGACATATGCAGGGCATGTGGCAAGAAATGATCCAGACCGATGGAATAAAGCCGTAGTAGTATGGAGACCGTACACTTCCAAAAGACCAAGAGGAAGACCACCTGTGCGATGGGTGGATGATCTAAAACGAATAGGTAAGCTTGCGTGGATGCAAAGAGCAAATAACAGAGAACGATGGAGAACTTGAAGATGCGTGTATTCAAAAATTGATGTAAATTCTAAGAAAGATGCACAATTACTATCAACTTTTACACTAATTTGCAAATAACTTTTATCATGACCATTTTTTATTCCAGCACGAAAATCATTTTGTAGGGTAAAATGAAACATGGCACAATCAGAAACTGTTTTAGTTCTGAAAACAACGTTTATGGGACAAATACACCAACTACAAACAGATAATCACTCAATCAAATTATAATAGAAGTAACATGAAAACTATTACAAATAATGTGATAGAATCCATGATAATTTAGAAGATGTAGGGTATCCCATCTGAAACACGTTCAGGAAATCATAGCTAATTGCAAACAATTTTATTGTGGAACACAATTTACAAATCCTATGGATTTTTGTTAAACTTTCTGGCTTTCTTAAGCAAAGAGTAATGGAAAAACTATAAAAATGGCACCTCTTTTCCAAATCTGCAAACAAATATCTTTCAAAAACGCCCACATTCTGTAAAGATCGAAAAAGTCAACACATTCGTTTTCTATTTTATTGATAAAATTTGTTTTTGAGATCTATACTAAATTCTCAAAAATTTGGGTTTCCTTGCGTTGGTTTTTGAATACAGCTATCCTTTTAATACCCGAACGCTGCTATCGTTTTCGGTTATATTAGAAGTGACACGAACTGATTGCAATAATATTCACATCGGATATAAAATAGCGAGTAGTATTCCATGGTGCATGCTTAAAACATATGTCTTCAACTAACCCGTATAGAAATTATCGCTAGAAGTATAGAAAACCCAGAGGAACCATATTGTTTATGCATTCATTTTGATCTGTATTCCTTAATTCCTCCTTCCTCGGTGATCTATTTTTAATTTTCCCGTTCCTTTCTTGGTCCTCACGCTTTTACGCCTATGCATTTACATACATTTATTATCTCAATAAGAGAAGAAATTGTAAATTGTCTATTAAAAGTGCCTTTAGTGCATTCGGTAATACACAACAGTATGGAGCATAACGTTAAGTTTTATGCGGTATTAAAGCAGGCTTTATTATAATAATTTTCGTAAAACTCGCCTTTACTGTCCGCTTAAACCGTAACGAGAATAGGTCCTGAACATTCTCCAGGTTTAGATGAAGGGAATCCAGGGAACGTTCCAGCGTCGCCGTAATGGACGTTGTAAGTAACTAGTTAATGTCTATTGATCTGAAGTTCCGGTAAGACGATTTGTATGGTAGATAGGGAGTTGGGCCTCCCCCAATAAGCAGCCATAAGCTTTTAAGCTCGTCTAGACACCGCAAGTTGGGCTTGTTTCTGCCGAAAGCTTTGACCACGGCCGAGCAGGTGAGGCAACAAAGTGCGTAAATTATTTAGCGCGCGGCTAAACTAATGAAGTCGACCCGGTACTAATGGGATTAGGCGCCCCATTCCCGGCCCGCACATCCATACCATATGGTTAATGAAACAAATATTTACACTTGCAATCGATCTCTTTTAATAGCCACATTTAAGACCCATACAGGGGAATCGCACGCACGAAACGGAATATTTGGCGTGTGTTTTTTTGCAACGCGAGTTCCAAACTCCCTAATGCATGGGGGATACTTTCGGGTTGTTAAATGAAGGTAGTGGGAACAAATAGAAGCCGGGGAGAAATGAGCAGGAGTAATAAAAGTCGGCTCAAGTCAGGCATATTGTTTAATCAAGGACTTGCTTTTTGTTTGTTTTTTGGTATTGAGAAGAGATTTAAAAAGATACGCAGGGTTGTTTATTTGTGTGATTATTTCATCGAGTAAGCAAGGGACGCCATTTACGAAGGATAAATTTACAAAGAGTTAAAAACATTAAGCAGCACACTGGTTTCCGAAATATTTTACTTTGCAAATGGTATGTAGAGCAAGCAAAGTTCATACATACAAACGAAACGGCAATGTAAACTGTGGTTACGATTTTTGCTACTAACGACCCTTGAAAATGCTTTTGACTGCATCATTTATGTTATTTAACAAATTTTTAATTTCAAGATAAAGTGAACGAAACGGTCTGAATTCTGCACAAACTCATTCTCTCATGGCAGTTGCTAATTACTGTGCGATATATATTTTCCAGGCTGAAAATGACGCCAACAGCAATATTTGCCTAATAATTACTCTCCTGGGATTAAAACGGTCGTCATTAATTCATTTCGATGGTTGAAAATTATACTTTTTGTCATTAAAAGTTTTCTCGGCCAATGTTCCCAGAAAATCTATCACCGATTTAGTAAAAAAAAATGTAGAAGTAGTAATTATCTCACGCAATTATTAAACTACTTGTAGTTTCAGTATTTTCTTACTTGGAAAGTTGTTAGAATAAATGCAATAGAATGGAAATAGCCTTCTCAGATGATAACTGCAAAACTACAAGTGGAAACACGATTGGGACCATTAAAGGAAAAAAAATATAGAACCTATTTCAAACGTTCCTGTAAACTGCAGAACTACGCCACGCTTTTCTGTACAGGTTGCCTTATTGATATTTGAATTAAAATCTTACAATAAGTGACATACCTATACATAGGTAATTCACATAATGAAATTAAACATTATAATTACGATTAATGAGATTTATGTAGCTGTAACTTTCCACTTTTACTAGTGGAAATTATCAGCGGTGACTTCAAATGCTCATCAGTTAATTTGGATCTGTAAATGTTTTTTGTATATTTCATTTTGGTGAATGTATTTCACACAGCAAAAGCGGAAAAATGCCACGAGCAAATTTATGCAACTAATCAAACTGTGTGAGTGGAAGACTCTATAAAATTCCAGCAATGATGACTTTAAATATTTTTCTTTAAAAATATCGCTACAGTCCAAATCAATCATTTCCATTTGAAGTTCTGGGGCAAGGGTTTCTATATCGGCTTTAAAAGTATTTTGAAAAATCTTTATATCGTTTGCAATTGCATCAAAATCTGAAAAATGAGACTCAAAATTTATTTTTAAAGCACTCCAAGCTTCAATTGCGAAATTTACTGAAAATGGAGTCTCAGTTTGCTGACTGAATGTTTGGCATGTATTGAAATGCGTGGAACATGTTTTGTTCAATTGAGATTGAAACAAAACAATTTTTTGTCGAAAGGACTCAATATGAGTGTATAAATTAGGCAGAAGCTGGTTTTCTCCTTGTAATTTTAAATTAAGGTCATTCATATGTTTAGTTAAATCTTTACAAAAACTCCCATAACCACTCATTGTTTGTAACTCAGCCAGAGGACGATTCCTTTCATTCAAGAAAATTTCGATTACAGCTCGGATTTCAAAAAATCGCGTTAGAACTTTTTCACAGCTAAGCCAGCGTACTGCAGTATAATATGGTAAGTCATTTTCTCCAATCTCTTCAATAAACTCATGGAATTGACGATGATTGAGCGCATATGATCTGATATAATTGACAGCTGACATGACTGGCTTTAAAACTTCTGACATATCCAAGCATTTTCCACACAAAGACTGTTGATGAATGATGCAATGTACGATTAATGGTTTTGAACCAACGTCATTTTCTACAACCTTTGATACGAGAGCAACGACTCGTTTATTTTCTCCACACCTGTTTTTGCCACCATCAGTACTGATACACTTCAAGTTTTTCCATTGAAGATTGTTTTTCTGAACAGTATTTTCAACTCCTTTAAAAATATCTTCTCCAGTGGTCGTGCCGTGAATGCTATGAACGTCAAGAAGCTCTTTATACACTTCATAATTTTCATCTATCCCCCTAATAAAAAGTAACACCTGAGCAGTATCCGAAACATCTGTTGACTCATCCAGGGCCAAACAGAACCACTCTAATTGTAAGTGTCGATTTTTGTCAGACAATTGAGTTAATATATTTTCTGCAATATTATCTACTCTTCGAGCCACAGTGTTTGCTGACAAACTGATGTTCTTAAATAAATTAGCTTTTTTTGGATACATTTCTTTTGATGCTGTAATGATGCAATCCTTGAATTAGCTGGCAGTAAATGGTTACCCATGTTTCGCTATTGAACGAACCACGCGGAAACTAGCACTGCTGCTTGTTGTTCGGCATTTACTTTCTTAAGCAACAATTGTTGAGATTTCAACCCGCGTTTCAAAGATTCATATTTTTCTAACCATAGGCTTCCTGTAAATTTGGAGTAATTCTGAGAATGTTTAGTCTCATAATGACGTATTATATGGTATTCTTTGAGGACTGATATTATTTCATTGCAAATTATATACATTGCCTTATTACTTGACTCATTCATGAAATATTGATGTCCCCATTGCCCTTTAAATGTTCTGCACTCACTATCTACCTTTCGCTTCTTTTCCATATTTATACAAATCCACACAAAAGGGAGGTAACTTAAAATCAAAATAATGCCAATTAATACTATTAAGAGCAGTTGTTCTGATGTAAACAAAATGCACTGGAATTATCTTTTAATTAAATTAAACATTCACAATTAAACACACTGAATTTTCACTAAGAAACTATAATCACAAAACACATTAGTCGCACTACATTTTGCTTTTCAGATCGCACTTGTCGCTCCGAATTCAAACTTTGGAATGTCCAACTCTCGGTTGTCTCCCGTATTTGTACTAAGCGTCCTCGGTGCATAGAACATATTCGAAAACTCTCGAAAGTACTCGAGTCTTCCAGACAAGCGATCACGCAGCAGAGCTTTTCCAGAACATGCTCTAGTTCTGCTACTCGCTACAAGATGGCGTTGTATACTTCGACTAACCAAGCAGAATTTCGCCGCTCCCCACAAGATGGTGCTGTATTACTGTGGCTTTGCCACGTCTTGCACATATCTTCTCTACTCTCCGCAAGAAGCCACTACTATACATTTAGCATGGTCGTAATTAGTCGTAACAATACGTAACGCACAGCACGCGCATCGGCTATCTCCGCCGCAATGAAATGTCCTTGACACTTGCCCGTAAGTACCAACCGAAATTGCGAACGGAGCGGAGTCCACCCCCGCGCCCTGCGCCGTAGATATCTCACTTGCCGACTAGCCCCAGTACCAAAATTTGCGCGTAATTGAAAACTACAGTATGGTGGCATGATGAGCTAGCTAGGTCTTGGCCCTTGGGACTTAGTGGAGGAGTCAGGGTGGCCCTTAGGCTAAAAAGTTTGGAGACCCCTAATCTAGGTAACTATACATACGTATTACTGGTTGCATAATTTTGCTAACAGTATTTGTATATTAGCTTTAAATGTTTTTCCCGAAGCCTACCGTAGATCCCTAGAAAGATTGCAATATATTTTAGCTCAAGTGGTGTCGATTAAATTTACAAGCAATGCCACAATCAGGAACAAGCAATTTTACAAAATAGTAATGACAATTGTGTGATGGCAGTTGAATATCATTTCAACCAGGTGTGACTTCATTAGAAAATGATGTATTTTCAATACACCTAGCTAACGAGAATATTATTGTACAATGCCAGCATACCAAATATAAAGAGCTTGTCATTTAATTATTAGAGATAAATAGATAACGGTTTTAAATATATTTCCTCTATCAAATGTTCACTACAATAATCACCAAGTTAAAGCAACAAAGTACTTTGCAATTTTTGGAAATAATAGTTTATTTAACAAAGGAAATGCAATTACCTGAAAATATTAATATAAAATAACGTAACAGAAATTTTAACTACTTGAATCTTTAATTTAAGGTTTACAATATAACATAATTTTCCCGATGGAACGCTCCATGAACTTGTTGGACGTACTTCAATTTAATTGTTTCAAGATCCAATTCTCCCTAAGATTGTTGTAGTCATTTAGTCAAGGCTGAAAAACAGTAATGACGTTACGCCCAACAAGATTAGCAGTTCCTTGCGTAGATAAACCGCCGTTCGGAACGCAATTTATCCCCGGGGTTCAAATTGATCAGTTTCTCCTTGGTTTACAATTCGGCCGGTAATCCAGCCTTAGTTCTTATCTGCCGATTGGGATAAATTTCGGTAATTCGAAGATTTTACGATCTTGTTTGCCTACACGTCGACAAACCATTGGCAGTTTGTTTGGCGACACTGGAGCATAAACCGAAGTTTGACAAATTTCAGGAATTTCCTAGATTTTGATATAAAGCTGTAAGATGTTGGAGGAAATCTTCGTGTTGGAATTTCTGGGAGCGTCGATGGGTGGGCGGGTGAGTGGATGGCATATTGGAAGTTTATTCGCGTAGTCACTCTTATTAGATGGCGAGATCAAGTCGGCACCCTGCTAACTAGAAACTTGCACTAAGTATTTAGTTTTCTCTGGGGCTTAGCACATGGCAGATGCTAGATTAGCGGTTTAAGACAATTAACGCTCGCACAAGTACCTGTCTCAGCTGCGCTGTGGCCGCGGGCCCCCGTCTGCAGGATTACTTAATCTTCATAAGTGCTTATTCCTACTATTTCGCATTAAGCAGTAGAGAACTTCGACAAACTTCAACAATACGCTCTGCCTCTTGATATTGCGGCATTTCTTGTAAGGGCGCTTCAAACACCCCAAGAAAGTTTTCCGATTATCGCCGTCTATCTATAGTTTATAACCATTTGATGTTCTCTCGAACTACCGATAAAATAGGTTTAACTATCTGATAAACTTACGATGGAACTCGACAACTTGATTCGACGCTTCCGAATTATACAGGAAACGATACATATTGCGGGATTACTCATAATCGGCTCGCTTGCAATAAACTCAGCCAAGCTCGTCATAATTGTCAAACAAGAGGGCTCGCAATAAAGCCCAAGTTAAAATTCCAAGCCTCCATGGTTTAAACCTTGCACGTTTCAAATAAACCAGCAAAGATACTTTGCTGTGCCCTATGGCCTACGACAAATTAAGTTTACTGTTAAAATAATTTTAGTTTCATTTTCATTGTCAGTATATAACCATATAGCAATCTTAGGACACAACAAATGGCGACATTCAAATCTTAAAATCAGTAGAGGACGCACATACGCCGCTGACTGGAAAGTAACGATTTGTAGCTATAATGAACAGTTGCATAACTTCACTACACAGGGTAATTGTTAAGTGTACGGAGAATCGGCAAGCTGTCGGTCACTGTTATATAATTTAGAACAATCGTTCTCCTCACAAATCACACTAAGACAATTGAATTGGAACTACTAAATAATCGCAATGATATTTTCAAGTAATTACACCCAGAACGGATTCCTTAATATACTTGAAGTGGGTAATTTTTTGCTGTATAATATTAATAAAATAGTTGGTTGGAAAACCAGTGACCCTTACGGCAACTCTGCCAGGAGTGCAGACGACCTTTCCAATGCAAGTTGTACCCGTAACATAGATGATGCCACAGTTAGCAGCCTGTAACCTGTGATATTTGCCGTCTAAAAACTATGAGAGAATACTTGCAACACATACCAAGTTGTAAATACTTTGTGGATAAAAATTAATTTGTACAGGGTATTTCCAAAAAGTCCACAAGTAATAAATGACTAACTAAAATACATTTTTACAAAAGATGTTCAATGAGGCTACCATTTGCTTCAGCACATGGACGAATTCTTCTCCTAAAAGAGCTTCATATTTGTTCACAAACCCCCGGAACTTGTCTTGACTTGATTAAAAGCACTGCTAATTCTACTTCTTAAATTATCTAATTCTTAAATGGCTTCAGAGTAAACTAATTGTTTTGGATATCCCCATATGCAAAAATCAAGCGGGTTTAGATATAGTGAACCCTAGTGAAGTATTATGCAATCAAGATGGGATACCCTGTATATACCCGATTTACTGGTAAAAATCAAAATTAAAAGTCTAAAATTTCCATGGAATTTCACACAGTATATAAGGACGTAAAGGCAAATAAATAAAGTGGATTCAACAAACTGCCCTTTAACAAATAAACCCAAAATTTCAAAACTGTTTGCTTGTTGTTTAATTTCGTCTGGTACAAATCTTTAAAAGCGAATTAGTTTGTAGTATTAATCTGCATAAAAATACGAGGGCAGCCGTTTAAGTTTTTACAAACGACCACTAGGTGGCGCTTTTGAGATGTGTCATTACTATTTTCGTAAAATTTTACATTTGTTATTGTGAAAACAGTGGCAGCTTAGAAGTTGACAGAGTAGTTTATTTACGGTGACCGTTTAAAAAAAGCAATTTTGTGAAAAGATGGACATTTCGGGTGAAGGTTTTCGTTGGATTATTTTTTACAATTTAAGTAAAGGCCTAACTCAACATCAATGCATAGAATGATAATGAAGGATTGTTTACAATTGGTTTGCAGGATTTTGTCGTGGTCGTGCGTCCGTCAGTGATGAATTTCATGAAGGACGACCAAAATCGGTTCTTATTCCAAAAAACATCGATGCTATGCACAACATCATTGAAGAAGATCGGCATTTGACTTACAGTGGGACAGAGGCATACCGAAGACTGCAGTACATTCGATTTTACATAAACATTTAGCTGTGAAAAAGATCTGTTCCTCGTAATTTGACCGAAGCTCAAAAAAGGCTCGTGTTAATTGGTGTAAGGATATGCTCAAAACACTTGTTATATTCTTTTAAAATTTGCCGCTACATTTGGATTAATGTCGTACTTTAATTGCCGCGTCATCGGAATTAAAAACGTTATTTTAATTGCCATTTTATGTCGATTGCAGTTTTCGTTATTTTTCTTTTAAATGTAATATATGAGGGGCCTATTTCGCAAAGTCTTGAAGTTTCCCTTTGTAAACATAAATTGCCGATTCATGTTTTGTCTGCACCTAATTGCATCATATTTTTCAAGGTGGCGTAATATTTTTGACCAACGCATGTTCGGGACGCGTTTAGGTCTTCGGTCAATTTTACATCGTCAATGGCTCCGGGCGCTCATTACATCTACGAGGGTCGTTACGAAATTCCATCAATCGGAGGGCCGTAAAGAAATTGAGTGCTGCAAGGGACGGCTTGGGGTTTTTCGATGGGTATCGCTTGTGATATTTTCGTTTCCCTGTTTTACCATGGGGTGAATACAGAACATCGACAAATGTCGGATTCATAGAAGTACGCTGGGATTTTAAACCTAACAAAAGGCAATTCATTGCGAATTTGCCCATCGCCTTTGGCGAATTAATATCGAGCCCATTTCCTGTCTCTTTGGTGGTGCTGTTGCTGCTACAAACTGCAAGGGTTGTTCAGCAAATATTTCGTCTCTGAATTTTCCCGAAGAACGTCGACCTTTTTTTGCCCGGATCTGAAAACATCTCCAGACGGTTCCCGCATCTGGTAAACCAAATTGTGCCTGGCTCCGTCTCGGTGTTCGAAATTCAAGGTAAAGAACTAAGTTTTTTGCTGCTGTGAAGAAAGAACCCCCTTTTCGCGTCAGCTTGCAAAATCTCAAGGGATTGAACCTTTTTATGTAACAAGAAGTGACCTTCAGTCGCCGACTGTCTTTTTTTGTGTAAGACAAAGTGT
>JABXWE010034705.1:0-21492 GCA_014611495.1 Limonius californicus
TTTATTATGTTTCTTTTCCTGTAGCAATGACAAATATACATTACTCACATGTTAAAATCTTTTTAATTCGCAGTTTCAACACTTCAAAGAAGATCCATTTCATGTAGATGACGCAAAAGTTTAAAAGCGTATAAACAAGGAACTTGTATATTCTGACAATTTTATTTATTATTTAGTTTTAGAATATTTACGCGGCTTCAATACTAACAGCTGACTTCGGTGTTGCGGAGTTAACAAATGGGAGTTTCTTGATTTGGAGTGCGCCTTAGAAACTGCAGATTACAAATAGTTATTATAAGTTGCGCTTTTCTCTGGAATATGAAGAATCATACTCTTAAGAATGTATAAGGGCTCTTTCGTATCTTGATTATCTACCACTGTCATACTATTTTGTTTATTTATTCAAATTAAGAAAGAAACTGTGGTATTTAGCTCAGTTGGTAGAACGCTCGCTTTCTGAGAAAAACATCGATTCTGGCTTGAGTTCGACTCCCGGGCTTTAGCTAGTAGCGTATAAAATTTTGTACTGCAATCCAGTACATAAAAATGCCCAATCCGGTTTGCAACAGTGGGGCCTTATTGCCAAGTCCTTCTCTGGAATTTCCATCTTTCGAATACAATGTTACACTGTAGTTCCTCCGTGCTTCTACCTCAGTACTGAGGACATACACGTGGCAAAGAAAATACCGATATCCAACAGTGAGACGAAAAGGCTGTTGATGATGACGATGAAATAAAACTTTAGGTCTCTGTTACGGTTACAAATGTGTGCCATAAAATACTATACAGCGTGTCTCAAAACGTACGATAATATTTCAAGAATGAATTCCAGAACTTATTTAGAGTCGAAAAGTCCATATAAACAAATGTTCTAAACGTAACCGTTAACGAGTTATTGTTTATTTCATAATTTATGTGGCTAAAGTTTTAACTCAACGGATTTCTGAAATACTGATCTAGTTGCCATGTGTTTCGTAACATTTAAACATCGTTTTTAACAAATTACTGTTTGTAACTTGTCAGTTTATTACTGTGATTATTGGCTTCTTCTTTGTATCCTTATCGTAATTCACAAGTGATTCACAATGCCAATGTTATTTGCAAATGAAGAATATGCAGATACGAGTATTCATTATGTTTACGGTCTGTATGATGGAAATGCTTTAGCAGCACAACAACAATATTGTACAAATGATATTCCAATAGAAGACTGCCTACGCTTGCAGTTTTCTTTAATTCACATCGTCAGCTGAGGGAAGATGCCACTTTCAATGCAAGACATGCAGTCGGCCAAGGAGTTGTCCGTAGGCCCATAAACGATGGTGAACAAGTTCTTGATTTATTACAAGAAGATCCGTCTTTAAGTTTGCGAAGAATTGCATTACGTACTGGAATATGTAGAAACCAGGTTTAGAGAATAATAAGAAGTGTTCGCTTACATCCATATCATCATCAAAGAGTTCAAGCTCTAGGTAATGATTGTAAGGCTCGTTTAAGATTTTGTAATTGGGTACAAAATAATCAAAACGTACCACATATTTTATGGACTGATGAAGCTTCTTTTACACCAGACGGTATCAATAATTATCATAATTTTCATGAATGGGCTGCAGATTTAGTGTTGATATGATGGCTGGTATTCCTAATGATTGGACCATTTGATCTGCCACACCGTTTGAATGGTACGAATTACGAATATGTTCTATAGTAAAAATCACTCTGTGTTTACGGAACGGGGAAGATAGGGCTGTAGTTACCTTATGGAGTTTACCTCTCCCATGTTGCCAGATCTTCGACTGTAAGCGACGGAGAAGGATCCTTTAAGAAAACTTAATAAGCAACCAGAAGTTCTCAACAAATGTTCACGTAGATCTGGGATATTTCTGGATTATCTGTTATTTAAAGGACGTCAATAATTTTAAGTTTTGTATATTTACAACAAATTCGTTTTTAATTACAGTCATTAGGAGGAATTGGAATCTACTGTAAATTTTTGAGACTTTCTAATCTCAACTACAAATACGATGTTATCACTTAGTAAAAGCTATTTCATTTAAATCAATAAGTAATTAGCAGGAAGGTACTTATCCTACCTTGGTAAATATAAGAAACCTTCTATTTATAAAGTTCCTGCCAGACTGTACATTGAATTATTATTCATTATATTAGTTCTTCACAGCGTGTTGACATTTTCATTTCGATTACCAACTATTGTGTTAGAATTGATATTTTGGTTGATTTTTATTGTCAATTTTTGCGGTTAATTGTTTTTTTTTTGTTGTTGGCCGTTGTTATTTTTTGTTATTGAGGGTTGTTATTAATTGAACCAAGTATTAACAGTTGTGTGCAATGGCAGAAATTGTTAAATGGAAAGGTGGAAAACCTCTCCAAGTTTTGGAAAAGCAAATATTGATGAATCTTATAAACTACCATTTAAACCATCAAAACAATGAGTCAATATCACAAATCATAAGGAAAGTGTCCGACATGAGTGGTGTTTCGGAAAAGACCCTTTACAATGTACGACATGAATACAGTTTCGACTACAACCTCCAAAGGAAAGACCTAAGATGCGCAAAACTTCCCTATGCAGTTAACAAATACGATGAACAGCTCAAGAGTAATATTCGTCAAATAGTGCACATGTTTTTTCGCGACAACACAGTACCAACAGTCAAGTTAGTGTTAGAAAAGGTAAATGGTGCGGATTATTTGCCGAATTATCCAACTTCTACATTAAATCGGTTACTACGTCATATGGATTTTCTGTATGAAAAACGTGACAGAAAATCAATTTTAATTGAGAAAGAAGAAATCATCTCGTGGCGTCATCGATATTTACACGCGATTCGTAAATATCGTGAGGAAAGTTACAATATTGTGTATCTGGATGAATCGTGGGTGAACATCGGGCGCAGTGTGTCAAAAGAATGGGTCGATGCATCCATTAAATCGCATCGAGATGCATTTATTCGTGGCCTGACAACGGATTTGAAAGCTCCAACAACTCGTGGTCCACGATTTGTCCTTCTGCACGCAGGATCTGCAAGTGGATTTGTTGCGGGAGCAGAGATGACGTTTTTGGAGCAAAAAATTGCCAGGATTTCCACGATTAAATAACCTTTGTTTGAAAAATGGTTCGAAAACGATTTATGTACCAGAGAAAAGTATTGTGGTAATGGACAATGCGTCTTACCACAGTAGAAAATTAGAAAACATTCCTAATACATCTTCAAGAAAAAATGAGATCTAAGAATGGCTTCGATCTAAAGATTTGTACTATGAAGAAGACTATCTAAAAGTTGAATTGCTTGAAGTGGGGAATTCATTCAAATTAAACTATAATGGGTACAAAATAGAAGAGATTGCCAAGCGGAAAAATGTAATGGTTCTAAGGCTTCCGCCATACCACTGCGAATTGAATCCGATCGACATGATATGGAGTGAAGTTAAAAGACATATAGCTGGACATAATAAATCGTTTAAGAAAGATGAAGTGCGAAATTTAATTAGGGAAGCTTATTTGCATATTACGCCAACCAAGTGGCAAAATTATGTGAATCACGTAATAAAACTAGAAGCAAACATATGGGAAATTGACATGATGATGGATGACATCGAACCTATTGTTATCAACATAACCAATACAGAAGATAGTGATGATAGTGATGTAGACACTGGTGATAGTGAATAATGATTTTATGTCAAAAACTTTTCCTGTGCCAAACTTCGTATACCTATTCTTATTACTTATTAGTAAGTACTTGAAACAGCCTGTTTGTTTAGTCTGATAACAAAACTGTTATGTATTATATGTTTGTTATAATTATTGTAGTTGCATTTTGTGGCCTACCTTTGTAGAAACACTAATTATTATCACAACAATAAATCGTTATATTATTATTTATATCTTGAATTTACTCTTTACGAAAATTATTGCTTACATGAACTACTCACAATTATTTATAATCATAACCATATGTATATTCATATTCATTTATCTTTTATTCTATTATAATAGCTACAACAAATATCTACTAATTAAAATTACCATTGATCCAGCGTTTTCTAACTTCTGATGCTGTTTGAGAACCGCTGGAAAATACGTAAGAAGCAAAGCCGCGTTGAACAAGGAATTAGCAAATAAGCTGTGTGCAATACAAAGGCAGGATTTATTTTGATTGACAGCTTTAGATATCGTCCAAAATCACTTTTTGGAAGGATATGGCAATACTGTACTAGGAAAGGCCAATGCTGTAAACTCAGAGTGATTTTTACTATAGAAAACTCTTTACCCTTATTACTGGAAGATGTGCCATTAAATATTAGACGTGCATCATGCTATCAACACGATGGGGCACCAGCACATCAATGTCTTCGTGTTAGAGCGTGGCTTAACGCACATTTTCCGGGAATATGGATTGGAGTAGGAGGACCCGTAATGTGGCCACCGCGTACGCCGGACCTGACTACATTAGATTTTTAACAGATTGTTTATGCAACTGTCGATATTATTAGGAATAACCCAGCAATCATATTAAGAACGCAGCGATCTCTTCCGCAACGTGCGGCTTTGTGTATTGAATACAATGGAGATAATTTTGAACATTTCTTGTAAATAAAATAATAGAAATGTATTAAAAAGGATTTATTTCGTAAAATTCATTGAACTAAAATTTTAGCCACATAAATTATGAAATAAACAATAACTCGTTAACGGTTACGTTTACCTACGACATATGTTTATATGGACTGTTCGACTCTAAATAAGTTCTGGAATTTATCTTTGAATTATTGGCGTGACGTTTCGGTTTTGTTGATAATGATACCAACTTGTTTATTTGAAATGGAGGAATTTGTGCATACAATTTTCAAAATCTGTTGAATGTTCTCTATTTTAAACGGCATTTTAGTAGTTTTTTGACAGCTTGGAAGTATGACTGTACGCGTAAACATTCAATTATAAATAGTTGCGAAGAATATAAGAAACAAAATGGAATGTCTGAGAAGTAGTTTTTCAAAAGTAGACCTTTTCACAGTAATTTTTATTTCCAAAATTTTGTAAATGTATTCGGCGTAAGAGCTTTTAACTGGCGTAAAATGTGTGTCTGTTGAATAACCAGTGTTTGAATAAATCAGTGTCAAAACCAAATTCTTCTAAAGAATGGTGGCACCCTTGTTTTTAAAGACAGTGAATGCGGAAAAAGTTCTATTTGAACTACAACACTGTGGGGGATTCCCTATTCTTACTTCGAAAATATCTTGCTACTTATGAAAAGCTTATACCACACTAATTCTCGTTTCCATTTCTAAATTCCTGAGAGAACCCGTTAGGATCGAGGAATCAGAGCCGTTGAATAAAATTGATTCAGCGTAAAGGTTTCCAAGATTGTCATTTTGAATTGTAAGAATAACTAAAACAATCACATATTTTTGAAGAGCTCGACCAAACCGCCTCCATGGACCGTCTCACGGTGAGAGTATAGTACAGGCTCTTATGGACTGTGGAAACCTTATTAGAGTTTATCGTAAAACCTTGCCAAATGTAACCACTTGAACGGCAGTGTAAGTTTGCTTAAATGAAGTAGATCCAAGCATGCTATCGCAGTGTAAAATTGTAACTTCGGAAAAATACCTTACATTCCCATATAAAGAAGTGCTTTAAGAATGTTTTAATTAAAAATACCTAGTTTTATCGGTATTTAATAACCGTTTCCTTTTCAAAGGTGGTATCTATCCTTGTGAGTGATTCATAACTTTCTATTACTGATTGCCGAGTAATTAATTATTTCAAAATTTGTTGGTATCTGTTATTAATATTTAATTGACGTTTTTCAAGAAACAACGGGATTTTTTTTGTTCTTCAGAAACGTGGTGGTAATTAATTTAACTCCATTTAGCCGGCGATTTGCTTCTGTGCTAATTAAATTTAATTTATATGTAATATAATAAGGGGCGGGGATGGTTCAGTGGTGAAGGAGCCAAGCTTCGGAAGTAATAGTCCAAACGCTGCCCGGTGCGAATCACTCCATGGGTGGGAAGTTTTTATAATTCCCTGGGTGGTCGGTACTGTATCCCGGTCTCCATTTGCCATTGACGATCAAATTTATGGCACTCCTCGTATTACGGTCGCATTAGAGTAACAAGACCATAAGCAAAAACATGCATACATACACCAGGCAAGTCAAGTCCGGTTTCGCACCAACACGGTAACCAGCAGAGTCGGACCCTGTTGTGCATCGCACAAACTAACTTAGCTTTGCCTCACACCGCCTCGACACTGCGCAAGCGGTACAAACGAGGATGATGATAAGGATGATGATAATGATGATGATGTAATATAATAAAACAATTGCATAAACTGTGATATTTATTTGGTAGTTTGAGAACCGCTGGTGAAGGATGTTCATCTAACTCTTAAATAGAAGCTATCAGCGATAAGCGGTTTGTACAACAAAATACAGACTACAGTATGCTTGATAGATGCTTTCTAACTTCGAAGCAATTTTAAGTAGTCGAGGTGTTGCAACACCGGTATCCATAAGACCCTGTACTACATTCTCAACGTGAGATCCTCTGTAGTTTACACAAGTTTCTAGAAACTTCTACTCTTTTATTTAGCGATATTGTCGGCTCTTCCATGCTAAATATTGCATTATTTGGGTTTACTGCTTATTTTTCATATTTTGAATACTGATGCATTGTATATAAGCCAAACAAAGTTCCTATTTTATGGTTATAGGTCTAAAAACTTAATGTTTCTATAGCTGATTGTATTTTTATAATTACTCCCCAGTTGCTATTTAAATGATATTTATACCCAGCTGCAATGACACCACCAAGGCCACGCACAAAACGGCATAAGTAATCTCTAACGCAGATAAACATTTTAAAACCAGCTTCAGCAGCTTCTATATCAAATCTTCTCTTTGTGTCTCAATAAATAGTGTAACTTCTTTGTTATTAATAAAATATTTAATATAATGCACTTGCATTTTGTTCTTGTGTTTGTTCTTATACGAAATGTGGGTAAATTAAAAAAAAACTGCGGCTTAGAAATAAAAGCTAAATTTGTAAAGTATATATCTATTTGTATAAATGGTGCCATACCGGAGTAAAATATTATTAGCTGATAATTAATTTGGTTGTGCCACCGACGTCAAAAGGCTTAGCGCCGGCCCTGCGAGGAATTATCCTTGCTCTTAATTATTCCATATTTCATTACAATCGGCTCAATGGTTCCTGAGTTAAATGTCAGTCGCATATACATTTTGTACCCCACAGGTAATTCTCGCACAATACTGGTAATACATATGGGAAACAGTAACGAGAATTATTTGTTAGTTGTTGAGCCAGTTCAATTTTAAATATTTTGTACTTGCTCGACAAAACAGTCCCAGTGATTAAAACGGGAATTCGTATTGTTCAGATTCAAAGGCAATTACTCCATAACCTCCAACTAATAAAATTGATTTTGCCGTTGCATCTAATTCGTGCAGAACAAAACCGAAATTGCTTTAGCAAATACTTTATGGCTGATTTCGCATTCCGGATGTGACATCAGATTTCTAAAGACCCACACAATTACATTTTATTGTACATTGGGATGGGGCATCAATCAAATGAGAAAGCGATAAAAGCGCATTTCAGCTAATTCTAGCTTCAAATTTCTGTCTGCATCCCGAATTCGTTCGGGTTTGTTTCAAGGAGAATTTTTGAGGAGAACCTCATCTTTCCGGGTAATTCGTGATCGTTTCATTTAAAGCGTGGAAAAATGATTTATCCACGAAACTGTAATATATTCAGGGTTTTACGGGATTTATGACCAATTAACAGTTCTTACATATTTATGAGATTTGACGTGCGGTTACACAATCCACTTTTTTTAATGATTTCCTGCTGTAAATAAAGTTGGTGAAACAATGGAAGTATTAATTAAATATTTTTTTACCTATATTGATGTTTTCTGAAAATTCTTAACAGATGCGTCATCCACATTAAAACTAGATTGCTCGTTTCCTTCCTTTTCCATTAGCGGGAAACCATTTAATTTGGCCAAGAGCAGTGTCTGTCAAAGTCTGAATCGTGGATCTCTTGGGGATATTTCAATATACCTTTATCTGTGCCCTGTGCTGTGTAATGGATTGTTAAAATTTTATAGGAGATTGTAATGTGAGGATACGCGACATAATTTTGGACACAAAACGAGTTGTGGTTAAATAGGTTTGACAATTACACGCGTAGAGAATATTTGATGATTGTTGTGTTGTGAGATATTAGGAGAAAAGTTCACTCGAAAATATATACGACAATTGATATAGTCTTATAACAATTATTCTTATATCGATTTTTGGCGCCATTCTTAAAAATTGGCTGAGAGCTGAGAAACAGCCACATTCGAATTCTAAAGTTTCGATAACCTCCAGCATGACTTTGAAACATTTTCCCATAGTTATTATGTAAACAACGTTTAAAGGGAATTGTTAGAAATTTATTTAGTGTTGCTGTAGAGAATGAGAAGTTGCTTGTCCCTTCTCGCTAACTAGAATCGACACGAGACTTTTTTTCTTATCGAAAGCAAGAGACGAGAAATAATATATTCTTTGAGGCTTTCGCGGTTTCTCGAACTGCCAATATTACAATTTACTTTCGGCTTAGACCGCGTCGTCATTTGGGAACTACACCCAGCATTATCAGGTAAGAACCGACCTGTAGTTGGTCTCAACATTATCAGGTAAGGACCGACCCGTATCTTGTCTGCCTTTACAAGCATTTGCTCTAGAAGTTTCAGCAATATTTGATTTGCAAGTATTTTGTTTGCCAGGACAATAATACTTAATCGGCTTATGCCTGTTAGCTGTTTGTGAACCCATACAAACTAACGTTTCGCAAGACATTGCAGCTTGCATCTTCAGAGTGAATAGCACACTGGAACAAAATACCTTAAGATCAAATACTGGGTTGAATAATCTAAGTACACAGTCTCGTTTAGGCAGGAAGGGTCCACGAACAAATATTGGTTAAACTTCTAGAGCAAATGCTTGTAAAGGCAGACAAGCTATAGGTCGGTCCTTACCGACCTAACTTTGTTAAAACTAATAGAAGGACAGAACTTAAAAAATCATATTTCGTTGGTGAAAGTACCCTCGCAAACAGCCATAATGCTTTGAGATTATCCCCTTACTTTTTTGAATTTAATCAGATCGAAATGACGTGGAGCACTTTGAAAACAAACGTCAGAAAAAGAAATAGTTTGCCTAGGTTAAGCGACAATGTTCTGGGTCTTATCAAAGATTCTGCTCTTGAAATTGATAAACATTGGAAAAATTGCATGGAACACATCGTTAAGGCTGAGCAAAAGTATGCTCCAGAATATAAAATCAAATCGTTAATAATTAATTAAGTACCTTGGACATATTCTGCGACATGAGAGATATCGGTTCCTGCAATTGCTTATGCAAGGAAATATCGAGGGCAGAAGGAATGTAGGAAGGAGGAAAACACCTTGGCTCAAGAACCTCCGTGAGTGGTATGGAAAAGGTACCACAACATTGTTCCGCTCTGCAGTCTCCAAGGTGCAAGTAGCCCTAATGATAGCCGACCTCCTATAGGAGTGGCACCTGAAGAAGAAGAATAATTAATTGACGAGCAGATTCATCTTCTGATACCTCAGAGTTTAGTGACATCGACTCTGAGAAAATTAAACAAATAAAATAAAATGTACATCTGCGTTTAATAATATTAGGAAAGCGTGCCAGATGTGTATATTATGTAATTTAAAAATAAAATATTATTTTAAGAGTTTCTGGTTGTATAACATATTTATCCATTCAGAAATTTTCCTGAATACGTTCTTGATCGCTTATCTGCAACGACCCTAACACTTGCAGCTTATCTTTAAGCGTTGATTGAGAGTCAAGAGCTTAACATTCGCTACTAAAAGTTTAGTCCAACTATGGCTATTTCAGTGTTGTAACAAATACTTGTTTTTGAATACAGTACAGGTAAAAATACACCTTTTAGAAAAGTATCTATTATTATTATTATTATTATAGGCACAGGTACAGGTACTTTATAAATGTACTTGAAAACTAATGGTACATATTAGTTAGCCGTTTCACAGATGCAAACGAGTGCAAAAAGGAATTATACATTTTGAAGATGTTTAATATGTTTCCGTAAATTAATAAAGATTTTAATTTCGTATTAAAAATGCGACACCTTTAAAACTACTTAACATTTTTTCTGTGATCTATCCATCAAGACAGGGAAAATTACTTTTTTCACGTATTTTTATGCAATAATTTCTGTTGGTTTTAAATTTGGTGATTTGTTTTTCTTACATACGTTTGGCAATAAATAATATATATATATACAAAACAATTACAGAATCACGTCGGGGTCACCAAATATAGCGATCTGGTTAGATACCAGATACTATATATTAAAATTAAAACGAGCTTTTGGGAAACGTGTTTATTGATGTAAAAAAGGTAACTAGTAAACAAAAACAAAAACATATGTATATATAATCCAAAGCAAGGCGATCCGATGTAAATGTAGTGCACGCGCACTACAGTACCAAATTTGATAATTGTTCCTTGCCTTTCTTCATCGAAATTAAGCCTATTATTATTATTATTAAAATATAAATATCAAATTACTTACACGTTCATGATTATTATGATCGGTAAGGTTAAAACCATTGGGCAAATCTATCAATTTTTTCAGCTACATCATCTAAATCAATATTTTCAAAATGCAATTTAGGAAATTTGGCAACATTCCTTACTGATTTACTTATAAGTTACATTGATCATTGGTAATTGAATTATTTTAAATATAGAATTTGAATATTGGTTTAATCAAGATTTATCGTCTGATCATACGCCAGTAATCGCGACCCTAAGTACACATGTAATAAGCAAACCAATCACCCCTTAACTTATCTCTAATAAAACAGACCGAAAAAACTTTCGTACATACATAGAAAATAAAATAACATTGAGTATACGAATTAAACAATGTGATGAACTTGACGACGTAACACAGTAGGTCACAACATTAATTCAAGAAGCTGCATGGCCCTCTACACCCATCTCAAACCAAGAACCAAGAAACCACCAATATTCCACAACATATAAGAGAATTAGTAATGAAAAACGCAGAGCTAGAAGCAAATGGCAGAGAACACGTAACAATGATGATAAACTTATCTATAGCAGACTCGATGGAAATTACATAGAACCCTCGAAAATGCAAGAAATGCCTCATTTGAGTACTACATTACCACTTTCTCTAAAGACGATTAATCTATCTGGAGGGCAACCAAGAAATTTAAAAGGCCACAAATATAAATACCACCCATCAGAAAGCCAGATGGAAACTGGGCCAAATCGGACATGGAGAACGTCAACATTTTTGCCGACTATCTTTCGAAAGTTTTCACACCATTTGAAACCGCTATGAATAACCATGACAATGAGATCAAAGCATTCCTGGATATACTCTGTCAAATGTGTTTACCCATAAAACCGTTTTCCCCAAGAGAAGTCTATCAAGAAATTAGGCAGGTAAACCTGTACAAGGCGCCTGGTTATGACCTTATCGTAGGACGAATACTAAACTAATCGCCAAGAATAGCAATTATCCTTCTCACAACAATTTACAACAGTATGCTGAGATTGTCGTATTATCCGCTAATGTGGAAATTTGCACATATAATTATGGTACCTAAACCTGGGAAACCAATCAACGAAGTATCATCCCACTGCCCATCTTATCAAAATTATTCGAAAAACTATTATTAAAAAGACTTAGCGAAAATACTGACTTCCTGAATCATATCCCAGATCATCAATTTGGCTTCCGGGAGAGACACTCGACCATACAACAGACCCATAGAATTGTCAATCAAATAGCAACAAGCCTGGAGGAAAAGAAACTACGCACAGCAGCGTTTATTGATGTGGCACGAGCGTTTGACAAGGTATGGCACGAGGGACTGCTGTACACAATCAAGGATATACTACCCGCTCCGTATTATATGCTATTAAATCATATCTCTTCGATAGATATTACCAAGTCAAATATAAAACAAGTCTTTCCAACCATCATCAAATGACATCTGGAGTACCCCAAGGAAGTGTGCTGGGTCCAATACTCTACCTGATTTACACTGCGGACCTGCCCACAACTGACAACACCATGATCGTCACATTCGCAGATGATACGGCCCATCTAGCAGTCAACGAAGATCCCAGAACTGCATCTCAGCAACTACAGTCACACCTAGACCTCCTCGAAACCTGGTTATCAAAGTGGAGAATAAAAGTGAACCAAACCAAATCAACCCAAGTGACCTTCACCACTAAACGCATTGTTTGCCCAGAAATCACCATCAACAACACACCAATACCAGTGCAAACCGAAGCAAAATACTTGGGGCTACACCTCGATCAGAAACTGACGTGGCAAAAACACGTTAAAACAAAATGACAACAGCTGAATCTGAAACTATGGCAAATGTATTGGTTGGTTGGTCGAAACTCTCAACTGTCCAAGCAAAACAAACTTCTTATCTATAAATGTGTAATTAAGCCAATATAGACGTACGGCATCCAACTTTGGGAATGTACGAAGCCGTCAAACTCAAAAATTACCCAACGATTTCAATTCAAGACTTTGCGTACAATATCAAACGCACCCTGGTACGTCTCAAATGAAACCCTCCATACAGACCTACGCGTTCCCTTTGTATCTGAAGAAATTCAAAGGCTGGCCACAAAATACTACCTCAATCTACGAGGACACCAAAACAATCTACTAAGCGATTTGGAACATGAACCTATTGTAGTTCGAAAACTGAAGAGACAGTGGCCAAACGACTTACCACATCCAGACGACAATAACTGAACCAACCGAAATCATCACCCGCCCAAGGCACAAATAGGAGAGTCTTCGCTGGATGGCTTTTCCGTCACATGTCCACTTGTTTTAGCAACACATTTACTTATTGCTCAATGTAAAGAGAAGATTGTAAATTGGCATTAAATAGAAAAAAAAATTTTTTTTTTGGTTTGTCTTTAGTGATTTATTGTCGATTTGTATTTCACAATTAGCAAGTAGTTGAACTGTATAAGTACCTATTAATGGTGATTTTCTATGATTATGATTACAATTTATTTTTCCTGTCAATTCGTGAGTTGTTACAATTATCCATAGGTCATGATCTAGTTTCTAAATTTTGTTATTTTCTAATACTAACATTTTTGGTTTACAATTGTAAATATTTGAAAATGATATAAATTGCGATTCACATAGAGAATTTTCAAAATTCATTTGTTCTTGGATTTTGCATATAATGATATATGATATAAGTGATAATAATCGTACTTCGTTGTAGCTGTTAATGGTACTTTGATTATAAATACTAATCTGGTATTTATTTGATATGCTTTGACGGTTATTATTTCTTCAAATAATGCTAAATATTATTTTGTTGTGGGTCAAAAGGTAGCTACAGGTCATTTAGTTTAGTTTTCACAAACTTTAGGCTTTCTTCTAAATCTTCTGGGTCCATAATTGATGGATGAAAAGTTTCTAATTTCGAGAAAGTAATAGCTTCTTCTAAAGTATTCGTAACGTGTAATAATAAACTTACGATAGCGGATAGTTGTAGCAATACAGTGCATACATTTCAATTTCATGCAATGCGTGCTTCCATTAGTAGAATTTTTAATTTCAGTAATTGTTGATTGGTTTGTAATGTGTTGATGCTTTTATTGAACATATCCAATATTTGATTGGTGGGATTGAAGGGATATTTGTTTAATAAATATTTGTTTCTGGTTTTCTTGATTTTTCTGTAATTCGCTGATTGAAATTGAGTCCAAATTTCCGGTGACAAATTTAATTATTTAACCTCCGTCCGTCAATTGCTCCTCGTTCTTGCCTAATGGGAGTTAATTGATTTATTTTTCTTCTAACTTCTCAAAGCATAGCATTTAAAAGCATATAATAATTTCTAAATTCTCTAGTATAAGCGGGTCTTTTACCATAGTGGTCAAATATGAGTCTCAATTCTAATAAATTCGCTAATTATAAAACTACAATCTATATTCTTAATTAATATCCACTGGTCAATTTGATTTCTGGCTTCTCCGAGTTTATAAGGGAATAATAACCCAGGATTGTCGATTATTTTAGATATTTTTGGTTTTTCTATGCATAGCACGCACTGGATGTAGATGATTCTGTAATAACAGGTTTAATCTAAATGCTTTATTCTTCTCTTATCATTTTTATCTACAAGACTAACTATTTTGTTTTCACTAATGAACAGGATAGTACAGGGTCCTTCGTATCGATTTTTGGCTTTATTTCTTACAGGAGATTTTATGAATACTTGATCATTTATCTCAGATATTACTTTGTTGGTGTAAGACAAGGGTGTGGCATGTCACCCACCCGTCCATATGGACGAGATTCTTAATGAATGGAAGAAAGAAGCGCTTTCTGGAATATACATAAACCGCGGTACCTCAATAAACTCCATATTATATGCCGACGACCAAGTAATCATCACCAATACCGAAGATGAACTGTAGATTGCTGTACATAAATTAGGTAAGTATAATATCTGAAAAATATTACGGTAAAATATCCACAACAAAGACCAAAATAATGGCTTTCAGAGGCAAAGAACCAATCAAATCCAAAATAGTAGTCAACAACGTGAATTTAGAATAAGCCTCTCATTTCAAATATCTGGGATGTGAAATAACATATGGGTATGATAATGATATCAAAAATAACCTCTCATTTCAAATATCTGGGATGTGAAGTAACATATGGGTATGATAATGATATCAAAAATAACCTTAGCTACTTTCAAGCAATGTGCGGTACAATACGGAGTCCATTGGAAACCAAACAAGACGAGCGGTGAAAGGGCGCGCAAGAGGGGACCGATTACAAAATGAAGAAATAAGGGATGATTTGAAGGTGACCGCATTGCAAGACAGAATTCAACTTCAAAGGCAACAATGGAAAGCCACATGTAACGAATGGACCCGTTAAGACTCCCAAAATAAGCACTAAGCTACAAACCAAGAGGAAGGCGAGATGTAGGGAGATCTACAGCGAGATAGCGACTGGAGTCGGAACAAGCCCGAAGGCCTAATCTATGAAGTAGATGATGATGATGATTAAATTGTGGTTAAAAAACTACCCTGTATATTTTCTGCTAATTGAAATATATACAGGGTATAAATATGGAAACGTACAATGTGTTATATACCTGGAAATAAAATATATATTGAACTTTTTTAGAAAACATTTCTAGAACATCGAGGACGAATTATCATGAACCATTAGGCGACCTTCTCCATCCAACCATTTAAGCTCCCTAGCTGATACCTCATTGAAAAGCTCTTACAAAATGCTATTCAATAGTCTCCAGATTTTAACTCCATTAAACTTTAGCACAACTGCGACAAGCAGTGGCGTAATTTCCAATTACGTTAAATAGCCTGAAGCGGTAACGGGTAGACACTCTCCGCGACCCTGCCCACGTGAGCCGTGCTTTCTCCCTCATCTCCAAATCACCGAGGGATTCTACACGTCCAAAATCCTCAGATCCTATAAAAACCTATATCAAATCCATACCTACATCCTCCCCTGGCCAACACGCAATGGCAAGCGCGGCCTTGTAAATGCCAACATCCGTCCATAAATGGAGGAGGCTTATTTCCAGCAGTGGACCCTGAGCAGCTGAGAAGAAGAAGAAGAAGAAGAAGCCTGAAGCTTACGGCGGCGAATTTTTGACGGCAGTAAATTTTCGGCAGAAAATTTTCTACAGTGAGTAATTTGTGAAATCACAACGATGCGTCGTGTCTAAATATTTTGGCAGATTAAATTAATAATTTAGCAGACATGGTTTCCTCCTATTAAAATCAACACGAATGAAAATAAAAATGGTTTATTATACAGTCTTATTTATTGTTAAGAATTACTCCGTTCCTTTATACCTCTAATAATCTTTTCATATTTACCTACCTTTTTATTTCCAATTTTGAATGTTATGTTCAGAGGTGTAACCAGGCGTTAGCAATGGGAGAGTTATCAAAGCCACATCAAGACACACTCAAAAGGTGCCAAATTCGCGAATACTTGTGAAAAGACGAATTTGAAATAACCATCACTGGCGTCAAATTTTTAATTACGCCTCTGCCGATGATACTGAAACTAGGCGGCAAAATATATCTGCCTATAGGCGGAAAAATCGCAAATCCGACACTGGCGATAAGAAATAATGCAGTTCCGAGCTATTCCGCAACAAACTTTCCAAAATGTTCGGAGAGAATTTGAGAAATATTTTACTATTACCCAGACAGAATAGTGGAACTCATTTTGAACATTTAAACTTATATTTTGCAATTTGAATTACAATAATTGGTTCATAACCTTCTGAAATTTTCCAAAACGAGTCATAAAAAAGTGTTTGCTACTACTGAATAGTATTTCGTAAGAGATTTTCAATGACGTGTTACTAAGTGGGTGTTACCATGTGAAATTTTTGTGCTGGGGTACTTAGAGTCTAAAGGGTTGACTGGCGAAGGTTACCTTATAAGTCATGATGATTTCCCCTACATGTTGTAGAAACATTTCTAGAGAAGCCTATTTTACTTCCAGAGATATCACATTGTACGTTTTCAATTTGACACCCTGTATACACAACTGAAGTGCTCTTCGTACGTAACCATACTTTACGTTGCCACAAATATTTAATATTATTATGATATTTAATTTAATTTTTGTACAGTAAACTTTCTAGGCTAGAGACTCTTTTTAGTATAAAACTGAAGTACCAACTGTTTTTTAAATAAAATCCGATGAACAGTTTAATTGCCACATTAGAACTATTAAAAATATATGTAAAAATCTTTTAAGTTACTAATACGAAACACAAAAACTTCATTTATTAGTTAAATTGTTCATTGTGCATTTTATAACTAATTAAAAAATATTGTAATACATAATTCTCATAATAACTAATAAGTGTACAAAAAATTAACTTAATATGCAATTTTCAATACAAAAATCCTTTGTTTAAAGAGATTTGAATCTGAGGACTGTTTTATAATAATTAGTAACAGATGTCTGCACCGTGTTGATGTAGATTGCGGGTAAAACTTTCCTGCTTCTATTTTTTTAAATTCATGCCGGGAAAACATTTTTTTACTCCACCGCATGTTTAAGAAAAAAATTAATTACACACTACATAATTAAACTTTCGCTTAACATGCTTTCCTGTTTTTGTTTCAAACACTCAATTTAGAATTCCGACAAGAAAATTCATTTTCCGCGTATTTCCTAAAGTTTCTGTCCTCGTTTACACTTCGCAATTTCTACCGACACATTTCAGTTTCATAATAAATTCCCGGTTAAATGTTGCTGCAAATTCACGTTTTTACGTGTAAACCCTACTTTATTAGCAGCTGCTGGTAATTCGTTGCTACGCAACTGCTGTTGGGTACAAACTTCGAGGTTTTTGCGTTTAGGGTCGAATGGATTTGTGCGGCGCGTGTATTGATAATTTAAGAAATGTCATACAGAGACATTCGAAGTAAGTACGATAGAGTGGAGTTCAATAGTTTACTGTTGCTTTATTACCGAACGAATTTAGATGTTACAGAAATGCTCCGAGCGTTGGGATACCCCAGTCTGGTGTCGATGGAAAGCTTTCGGGCACCAAATTTTGCTTTGGTCGCTGATTTGTTGGTTTGGCTGGCAAAAAGATTCGACCCCGATGCAGATATACCACTAGAAATCGAAACTGAAGAGGATAGAGTAGCTTTAATTCGCAGTGCTGCACAGTTTATGGCAAGTATTACAATTATTTTCTAATTTTAAAAAATTATGCCATAAAGGCGGGTTTGGAATCTTCAAAGCTTGTGAATTGTTACACTATACGTAACACACTTACAACTAGATACTAAGACATTTAAGTTATGTGAGTTATAGCATTTTCTGACAGCAGTATATTAACTCAAAGCTTTGTCTTTTTGGGCAATTATATTTCCTGTTAAATACATTTTGCTCAACGTTGGAATATTTTAATGACAGATGCTCCGAAGTACCTCAGTAGCTAGCCCCAAGGTTTAACACCGGGTGATCGAAAAAATAGTAATCTTAACGTTAGAATAATTGCGGTTTGTTAACCTGTCGCCAGCTGAAGTGTGACGGCTGTCACTAACTAATAACTGTCAGTTATAACGATTTGTGGACTGTGTAATAGTCTGTGTTTATTGTTTGGTTTGTGTTTCGATGGTAGAATAATTAGTTGAACTCGTGGGTTACGCACCATGGTAATTATTTGGTGGTTTTTTCAAAACTATCAAAGCAGTGTGGCGATTTTAGATGTATAACAGAAGAATTCTTCGTTATTCATGTAAATAAATAGTAGAACATCCTGCATATTCTTCTGATTGTTTTCTGTTAGATTTTGACCTTGTGGTATTCTTTAAATTGGTTTTTTATGTCATATCCACAGTTTTAGGCAGTGGAAAGAGTATTGAAGACGACGAAATGCTAATGGGGGTGGATTTAACATAATTTTCTTTAAAAGGGTTGTAAGAATAACATTTGTAAAATGTTGCAAAAAGTTCATTTTCATCTTCAGTTTTAAACAGTTTTGGGAAACTACTACACTAAGGTAAAATCATGACATAACGCGAGGGCGAGGGGATGTTCGTTAAAGCCGAAAGTCCGTTATAAAGTAGTTTTTCCGAACACGTTTGGTAAAAAATTGACAACGTATAGTGTTTTTTAACAACATACATACATTCGCTAAAAGTAGTTAAAAATATCAGTTAATAATGAACGTAAATAATACGTTAAATTAATTATAAGCAAATCGTGGTTAAATGCATTTTACAATTAATAGAGTGTTAATTTTCACATATGACTGAAAATTTTGCCGTTAATTCAGAAATCCGCTAAATCGAGCGTTTGCTGTATCTATTTGAGCTATTTTTTGCTATGTTCCACATATATTAATTCAACTTCTGTAAAATGTTCTTAAAATACAGCCACTCCGGCAAAGCCATTTCTTCATCTGTCTAGAACATTTTGGCGGGGCCGGTTTGGTGCAGACCCGTTTGGGCGTAGGAACGGTTGGGCGTAGAACCGTTTGGGCGCAGGGGCGGTTGGGCGTAGAATCAATCGAGCGCAGAGGCGGTTTGATTCAGGCAAGGTAGGGCGCAAGCCTGCATTAAACTAGCCTTCGGACTGATTGTGCGATACTATTGCACACAGCTCTGCTTTTTCGCTATGTTCCACACATATTAATTCAACTTCTGTAAAATATTCTTAAAATGCTGCCACTCCGGCAAAGCCACTTCTTCATCGGTCTAGAACATTTTGGCGGGGCTGGTTTGGCGCAGATCCGTTTGCGCGTAGGAACGGTTGGGCGTAGAACCGTTTGGGCGCAGGGGCGGTTAGGCGTAGAATCAATCGAGCGCAGAGGCGGTTTGATTCAGGCAAGGTAGGGCGCAAGCCTGCATTAAACTACCCTTCGGATTGATTGTGCGATACTATTACCCACAGCTCTGCTTTTTCGCTATGTTCCACACATATTAATTCAACTTCTGTAAAATGTTCTTAAAATACAGCCACTCTGGCAAAGCCATTTCTTCATCAGTCCAGAACTATTTGGCGGGGCCGGTTTGGCGCAGACCCGTTTGCGCGTAGGAACGGTTGGGCGTAGAACCGTTTGGGCGCAGGGGCGGTTGGGCGTAAAATCAATCGAGTGCAGAGGCGGTTTGACTCAGGCAAGGTAGGGCGCAAGCCTGCATTAAACTATCCTTCGGATTGATTGTGCGATACTATTGCACACAGCTCTGCTTTTTCGCTATGTTCCACACATATTAATTCAACTTCTGTAAAATATTCTTAAAATGCTGCCATTCCAGCAAATGCATTTTTTCATCCGTCTAGAACATTTTGGCGGGGCCGTTAAAAATTGATTAAATGTCACGCCTTTTCTCCTAAAGTATACATTTTTTTGCGAAGTCTGGTTTATAAGTCTAGAAATATGAAATATATTGATTTATCTAATACCTAATAAAATATTAGATATCAAGTGTAAGAATGTAGCTATTTCATAATTGGTATTTTCTAATCCTTAAGTAAATTATTTTACTGTTATATATTAATTCTTTAAAGTGCCAGTTCCAAAAGCTTAAAATCACACAATTTCAAGTATATTACTTCACTCTCTGTCTTGAGTTGGTAAATATTGTCTCTAATATTCCAAATTCTTTTTGTTTTCTCTCCTTTTAATGTTTTAATTGCACTCGAAAATTGTCTTTTGTGTTTGAATTTGTCTTCCAGCTCATCACCAAAGTTTTCCCAGCTCCGTGCTTTTGCAATTTTTATTATCTTTTTTACCTCATTTCTCTTTAATTTATAGTCCCCTTTATTTTGATTTGTTGTATTTGCCTGATTTTTCTTCCACGTTAATTTCGTCTCCCTCACCACGCTTTTTACTTCTTAACTCTACCATCTTGTTTTTTTTCGGTTTGTATCTACTTTCCCTTTCTCGCAAATTTTCTCGTTTTCTTCTAATAGCGTTTGCTTTAATATTGCCCATCGTTGTTCTATTTTCGTGATGTTTGCTTCCTCTTCCCATTTAATTAATGACGTAACTCTGTCTCTGTATTTCTTTCTTATCTTTTCATGTCTCCGCTTTTCTAACCTAATTCTTTCGTACTTCCTTCTTTTGAGTTCCCATGTTTTTCCTATCTTTGTATCAGCTGCTAATAATTTGTGGTCTGTATTTAATTCTGCTTTTGTCTCCATCCTTACGTCTCTTATTATTTCACTGGTGGGTTTTGTATATACTATGTAATGTATTCTACTTTTTGCCTCTCTCCCTTCTGCTTCAAAAGTATTTCTATCTTCTTTTCTGTGTTCGTAAAATGAATTTCCTATTAATAGATCGTTGGTTATGCAAATGTCCAGCATCTTCTCTCCATTTCTGTTTTGTATTTTCAAGCCGTACGGTCCCATGCTACCTAGTCCTTTTGTTTCATCTTCTCCTATTCTGGCATTCCAATCTCCCATAATTATTAAGTCATAAAAGTCTTCTACTTTTGTCCCCTCCGAACTTTTTGTGGGTGGGTATATTTGTATTTTAGCAATGGTGTCTTCTAGTACTAGTTCTGTATACATTATTCTTGAGTTTATTGCTTCCCATTTTGTTATTTTCTTTTCCATATCGTATGTTCCTACTCTCTCCTTTCTCACTTCCCCACTTTTTGTTCCTGAATATCTGAGCATGTAACCATTCTTCAGATCTATTTCTCCATTTCCCTGTTTTTTCGTTTCACTAATTCCCAATATATGTATTCCATTTTCTTTCATTTGTTCTAATAATTCCCCTTCTTTTCCATTTAATGTCCGTATATTCCAGGTACCCAGTTTTAA
>JABXWE010034706.1:0-17510 GCA_014611495.1 Limonius californicus
AATTTTTGTTAAAATATTCTTAGGTTTTCCACGTTTTCCATTAAGGATACAAAAAAAATAGCATGTTTAACTCGTAAGAAAAGTGGTCTACTATCTCGTGAAAACTTAATTTACTCGCTAACGCTCGTAAATCAATCTGTTTCCACTCGATAGTAAACAACCACTTTTCTTTACTTGTCAAACAATCTACTATTTTTTTACGTTCTCAAGACTTTATTTACGTTGTCAAGACTTTATTTTACTATAAACAAATATGCTATTTCACGACTCAAAATCAAGAAAAAAAAGTGACGTTTTTTTGACAGTTGCACACAAAGTATATTTTTTTATACCTAAATACATAATTGTTCGATAGTTTAGGAATCATAATTTAGAACGTTGATCCTGAAGGAGGGGCCTATTTTTCAATGTACGCCGGGGGCCTCAAAGGGCCTTAAAACGTCCCTGGGTACTGGAGATTAGAACGCCTGTCTTTCAACGTTCCCATAAAAATCTCTGACAGTTGTCAGACGGTATAATCTAACCCTAGGATAAATCTACCTGACAACGTTGCTACGTCTTTCAATGCAACTTTTCCTGTTGGTTAGCTATCGGTAAAATTCTTACTAGTTAACTACCATGGGCCAAAGGAATGCGTGACAAGTTCCGTAAAATAGTGTGCGGAAAAGGTGGCATTATTTGAAGGGCAGTGAGTTAAACAAAGACATCTACATTTTGTTACTAATCGTCGGGGCTGTGAAGGACGTTAGTCAACGTCACTTACTTACGGTAGTTGGTAGTAAAATAAATCTGGGCTTTAAATTTGCAATTGCCTGTGTAACCCTTACAATTATTGTGTCTGTGGTAGAAGCTTTACTAACTCCACCAATATCACCTGCACCTGCACCTGCACCAGTAATATAATATAATAAACGGCTTGCCTAAAATCGTAAAGTTACACAAAGCAATTGCTCCATGGGTATTACACAAGCGTTTGTTAAATATAAACAACAATTTCCTATATACAACTATAAAGTACTATAATATTTGGTGTAATTTATTTGAGTTTCTTCCAATAGTATTGGTACAATGGATTTCTTCAAAAAAATCCAAATCATCCCAAAAATCAAAATGATTGCGACGCTAAACCTTCGGTCTGCATTTAAATCACTAGCAGTTTGCACTTCTTGAATTTTTAAAATTTCATCCATAAAATCCTCGACTGTTAGAAACTGCTCCAGAAAAATTGCACTAATTGTATAATAGTATATTCTTCAACGAGTGTAGAATGGCAGCTATTATTCACAAGGATGAAAATTCTGTCACGAGCTAAAGGCGAGTGACAGAATCATCCGAGTGAATAATAGCTATTCTACACGAGTAGGAGACTATACTTCCTCTACGACTATTTCATAGGATGATACAATTTTTGGTCCGAATCAGTATAATAAAAATTTTGCTTTAGATAGACGTATGTCGGTTCACTAGCCACAACCATTTTACGCCGTGTACACCATTGTGTACTGTTTCTGCGATTTCTTCGGCAGTAAATTAATACACGTCGTTTTCGCGGTTTCCGTTATTTCTGGTTGCGAACACATTCAGCGTTTTCGCTGTCTGAATTATTCATACCTAGTTCTTACTGTTTTTACGAATACGAAAATTTAAAACTGTTTTTGACAGTTACTTCAAAAACAAGTGGGAGATCCCAAGCGCTAACATGCCACGCCCACTAGCTTCCGGTTCCGCAATTTATCGTTGGATTCTGATACAGAATCCCACCGAAACAGAGAACAGAATCCAACGGAAATGGAGAATATCTATCATTCTTCAACTGAAAAGGTATATGTAACGAATACATTATATTATAATCGTAGAGAAACACTTTATTTACATTAGTTGCATCTACTCGAAATATTTCGTATCATCTGGTTAATATTCGTAGCTGCTTTATCTTGGTGAAATAGCGCTGTCGGCTGCTTCTATGCTAGTGCCTATTATAGTGACCGATAACTTTAACCCTGTGGAACAATTAAACTAACCTCTAACGTAGACTATCGGACAATTGAAAGACAGAAAATACCGTACCAGAAGGATAAATTTGACTCTTAGTTTGTCTAGAACTTTATCGAAACATCGAAAAACCGGCCCTAAGTCTCCTATGAGATGAAGCACTTTTAAGATGTACTTTATTAACCTGGCAAAGTAGATTTGACCATGAGAAGAGTGGGTTCTCCAACTTGCAACGTTCCAGCATACCCATTATCATGTTCTGGTAAAATTTCCATCCATGCCCTGGCTGCTGATAAAGCTTCGGTAAGTTCGCGGCCCATATCAGGCGTTTGATCTTCATCCGGATCCTTAGACCATCCTTCTTCTTTCATACGTGCCGTTCTGGAAAATATAACTCGGTAACAATATTCATCCAACAAAGTTTATTTACTTGGTGAGATAACAAGATTTAGGTTATAAAAATGTGAAAGTCAAGTATTCATCATGTAATTTTTTTACTAAAAGCCAACAGACACAAACAAGTATACAACGTATACAACTGAAACTGCTTACAAATATTACTGCTGTATATCAAATTCAAATTACATACTGGACTATTACGAACCATTTTTCTACATTGGGGAATTAATCCGCTACACTTTCTGTTATAAAGTGATTCACGTAAGCATTTTTACGCCTGAATTCTGAAAAATATACGATGAAACCTACATATCAGCGAATCCTTGACGTCTAAGATAATAGTGTAATTATGAAAACTCGTACGTAACTGACTACAATGCCACAAACAACACACGCCATTAAATCGAATTGTCACTCTAGTTGTATAAATATATAAATTAGATATTGAAACTGCCCAAAATTTTTATAAATTGTTTTCGAACAAGGAAGAAAACGAACATAATGCTGGTGTTTGAGAATGTCGGAAAAATCGTTTGGCAGCAACTCATCTGTACACGTTCAGCGATATCCTGATAGAAGGGCATCCACTGACATACTTTTTGAACAACTTGAAATCAGGCGACTATACTAAATAAATTATTACATAAAAGAACCAGAAAACACCATACAATAACATATTTGTCGTGCAGTAATTTCAAGTCGGTTATCTATAATAAATAAAGTGTAAATAATATGTATTTCAATGCAGAAAAAACTGTAATGATCTTAATGTTTAGATATAATGTCGTAGAAATACTTTGCAAGCTGCAAGATTATTTGGTCAAAGCTGAGTAGCATAAAATGTCAAATGTGCCAAACAGGCTTGTACTCTCCCGCAAATCACCCTGTATAAATTACATACTAGATAATAACTTTATTACCTGTAGCAGTATTACAGTATTATTACCAAAGTTTTCGATAAATATTGGCAAAAGAAAACTAAACAATGCAGCTTATAGGCTTTAATATCTTTTTTTCCCATTCATACTACGCCTCCCCACCCCCAACCGCTTTCACATTACTTCAGGGGGTGCGGGCGTCCCGTACACACTAAACATTCATGCAACATGTACCCTAAACTTAACTAAGTGAAATACGGTCGCCTCAGCCGGGGTTCGACCACACGGCCCATCGGACCGCACTTTACTGTAACCTTGACTGACAGCGCGTATTCGCACTGCCCCATCGAGATCCCCAAGCTTTAATACCCTGGCGGTTCTTAAAGTAAGGTTCATTTTCAGAAATACCGTAAAATCGCCAGGTCTCTTTAAAAGGCAGTAAAACTTTTGCACACCTGGCGTCTACTGGCGCTCACTCTTATAAAAATACAACTGCGAACCTCTTCTTCCCCTCACCCCCCATTTCTGCGGTCGCCCTTCCTTTCTCCCAGCATTTCCGTTTCCTTTTCTCATTTCTTCATGCTCTTGCTCTCTTTTTCTCCCCTCCCCCACTTTCTTTCTCTCACTTCATCTTTCCTTTTCTCACCCCTTCCTCACCCGCATTCCCTATTTGTCCTTACCTTCTTTTAACCACATTCCTATTTCGTTTCTTATTTTCCCGACCACCTTCATTTTTCTCTTTCTCTTATTCTCTTTCTCCCCTCGTTTCCTCCTTCTTCCCCCTTTTTTCCTCTTTCTTCTTTTTTTTCCCCGACCCCTTTACTTTAGCGGTTTCTTGAAAATCATAGGGAAAACCCTCCTTCGTATTGCACGCAACTGGTCCACCAAACCACCTATTACTTTCTGGGTACAAAATTTAAGATGTGGAGGGTTATGAAGTTCATATACGTACGTATTTTATAGTATTTTGCAAATGATAAAAGCGATTGTTCGGATTGGAGACAAACTTTTATGGATTTCTTGTAAGTTATTTCAAGCCGTTTAATTATGATGGGGCAAAGCCTGCCTTAAGATTTTTCTGATCTGTAGAACAACGCGTAAAAGTATGAAGAAACAGTATTAAGCATATTGATTTTCTTCGCATTTCAAAGAATTTTGAAATATTTAATAATCTGCATGATATCCTATTGTAGATAACCTGAAATTCAATTTAAAAGATAAGCAAACACAGATGATAACCGTACGATGCTCATATTACCTTTTAAAAGCACATCTATGTTGCGCTTTTTTAATCAAACCTGACATACAAGGTGTCAATTTGTAAACGTACAATGTGTTATAGCTCTGGAAGCAAAATAGGTATTAAACTTTCCTAGAAAACGTTTCTACACTATGGAGGGGGAATCATCATGACTCTTAGGGTAACCCTCCCCATTCGACACCTTAGGCTGTACGTACGCCAACAAAAAACATTCAACTGTTAACATCCGCCTTGTGAATCAAAAGCTCTTACAAAATCTATTCAATAGTAGCAAATATTTTCTTCCCGACTGGTTTCGGAAAAATTAAAAAATAAAACTCAGAAGGTTCTGAACCAATTATTGTAATTCAGATTTCAAAATACTAGTTTAAATGTTCAGTATGATTTCCGTTATTCTCTAGTCAATGGTATTAGGTTGATAGAAAAAGAGTTGCGCTTTTGGTTTTCTCAGCTAATAATGAAATTTATGAATTAATAATTAACTAATCAAAATAGACGCCCTTAGAATTGAGGTATTTTTGCCAATCAATTACATGTTTACGTATTCCGGTGGTGTAAAATTTACCCGCGTGGCACCCATTTTTCAAGCTTTATCGATCTTCCTAGCTGGTTTTTGGAGTCTTCTAACTTTTTTGCAAGCTCTCAAATTATTGTGCGTAGTTCTGACTCAACTAACGCTTTCGGTTGGACAATATCAACTAAAGAAGGACGACCGCGACCTTCTTCATCTTTAAGGCTCTCGTCCCTAGCACGAAATTATTGGACCACCGTTGCACTATATGCTCTTTGACAGTACCCACATCAGCATCGTTCAGTTTCTGGGCAGTTTCAGCTGCTTTACCAACCGTTTTGTACTCATATTAAAAAATTGATCGTAGTTATTTCTTGTTAATTTTCAATTCAATGGCCTTAATTGAAACACAATTAACAATAAAGTCAAAGTTAATGTTACTCAAATACAGACCGCAAAATGTACTTTCAAATGATCTTAACACAACCGCAATATAATTACACTATATTGAAAACAATTGAGTTTCAATTTGCAGTCAACAGAATCCGCAGATATTTTCTTACCTAAGAATATCTATTCTCAAATTACCTTCGAACATTTTGGAAAGTATGTTGCAGAATAGCTCGGAACTCCTAGTCCTTGTTGCAGTTGTGCTATGAACTGAAGGTGGTTTTTGTAGACAACATATTTTAAGTGACCTCATAGAAAGAAGTCTAATGGGGTCAAAACCTGGAGATCTTGGAAAAAATATTTGCTATTACTAAATAGCATTCTGTAAGAGCATTTCAATGGGGTATCACAAAGTGCGTGTTAACATTATATTTTTTTGGTACTTAGAGTTTAAGGGGTTGAATGAGGAAGTTTACTTTATGAGTCATTAAGATTGTTACACCGTGTTGTAGAAACGTTTTCTAGAAACGTTCAATACCTATTTTACTTCCAAAAATATAACATATTGTACGATTTTAAATTGAAACCCTGTATAGAAGCTATACATATTAAATATCCTTGTACAATATCTATGTTTTGCAAATATATTGTATAATGAAAACCGCATTCTGTGTATTTAATGTACGCACCATTGATATGGAAAATTCTTCACTTGGTTTGAATATTTGTATTTTAGATAAGAAAACAGAAAAATCCTACGTAATAATATATTTTTATCCATTCATTCATACTACCATCCTCCCGCCTCCCCAGAACCGCTTTCGCATTACTTCAGGGGAGCGAGGACGTCCCTTACATACTAGCCATTCATGCAACATGCACCCTAAACTTAACTAAGTGAAATACGGTCGCCTCAGGTGCGGTTCGACCACACAGCTGATCGGACCGCATTCCACTGTGACCTCGATTGACAGCGCGTATTCGCACTGCTCCACCTAGGTCCCTGCGTAATAATATCTACAGATATTAAAACGCACTATATAGCATTATTTAGCATACATTTTAAAACAACATTTGAAAATTTTGCCAAACAATCAAAATGCCAACCTTAAAGAAGTGCGAAAGTGAACTTATAAACGAATTCCAACCGCTTCACATTCACATTTATGTATTTGGAAAAAAATATTTTGTTTAAATTCGTGTATTAACTGAAATGTACTTTGATAATTGCAAGTAAGTGTATTGAAGATCATTAACTGCCTGAACTAAGATGTTTTTGCAGTTTTCCAAAGCCAAGTTTTATCAAAAATATTAGCGATCGTCCTGTATATAGTATATAGGCACCGGACTAAATTTTATTTAAGTTTTTTTATCAATCAGCTAACGAACTGCTGTAAAGAAAATATCGTAAGAATGTAATTCATCCAAAACAGAATGCCGCTTCTGTATAAAATGGTTTGGATGAGGAGCTGTGTATCTATTTTCTTCGGGGTACAATTACAGAAATAGTTACCCAAAAACAATTAATAATTTCACTTCAATGAATGACTTAGGTCGAATTGTACGTTACAGTAATAAACTTACTTATTTTTAGTTCAACATCAGGATCCTTACCTCGAATCTCCCGATTTCTTGTGGTTTAAAATATTTTTAAACGCATCCACCATTGGCTGGCTTTTTACTATCAACGCGCTATTTTGTAACTGGCATTTAATATTGTATTCTTGATCAGTGAACTGTCGTAAATGCCGATCTTGTTGAATAACTAACGTAACTGTATAAAAAATATCTTCTGATTCTGAACTCGATTCTGAAGTCAGGCGCACTCCACATCCAGAAGTAGGAAGATGTAATGTAAGGGAATTTGTTAAAGTTCCTGCAATAATTACATAAATTATATACTGTTTATAACCAATTTTAAGCGTACCGTGTAATTGTAAAATTAGATCTATTATTTCATTTATACAGCGGAAGAGCTATTTCGGGAACAAATTTAATACTGTACATTGTGCTGCATTCTTATGTTACGCTCATTAAGTATACCAAAGGAATTTTAAATCAAAAAATGCGAAATGGTAACAATAAATCAAAGTCCACAGTTTCAGGAACTAGCCTTTTCGTGTTTTCCCCTTATCAGAGATTTTAATACAATAGCAATTAAGCAAACCGTTGCAATAAAATTGAACTGAACAGATTTAATCTCCGTCTGAACTATAAAAGATGCTTACCTAATGAACGGCATTCCTGTGAGAAATCTTTGGCGAAAAGAAGACCTTTAAACGGTTGTTGCATAAAAACTGTTATGTTAAGGCTTCCGGAATCACATGTAGCATTAGCGTTTGTGATTTTGTTAATTAATGCAGGAAGTGGATATCGTAAAGTAGGTGCGAATGCTGCTTTTACGGAACAGTAGGTAATCACTACTATGTATATCAGATACCTTGGCATATTGGCGATGTTCACACTACCTGTAAAAATAACAAATATTTATGAAGAAATAATAAATAAACACGAATAGCGCTTATATTTTAAAAGCTATAGCTTCAAAGCATTACATGCAAACCGTGATAAAACAGGATGTTTACGTTCACATTATTATTTTTTTAAAATGTTAGATTAATTTATTTAAATTTAAATGACTGGTTATAAGAAAACTAAACAGAATGCTACAAGTATGGTGTATAGACAATGCAGAATATTAAAACGCAAGTCAAAATAGCAGCAGGACATTTGGGCGCCGCCGTTTTGGCACCGAGACATTTGGGCGCCGTTCTCATTTTATTATTGCCACAAACTTTTATTTAGTTTTACTTGTTTATTTATATGTATATTATATGTATATTTATATGTATATTTTACGCACCAACACGGTAACTCGCAGAGTCGGCACCTGCTCTGCATTGTACAAACTAGCTTGGTCTTGCCTCACACCAAAGCGATGGGCTACAAGGCCTGTGAAAGCTCCATAATAATAATAATAATAATAATAATAATATACGTATGTTAGGGTCAAATTCCCGGCTGGGAACCAACCCCAAAATACTATTTAAAGTGATACTTTTGTAGAAAAATTTTATAATAAATAAATCACATTTTGTAACGTCTACGACGAAAAAGGGGAAAATAGTACCGCCCTATGACTAATCGAAAAAAAAATACATTTTAAACATAATACGGAATGGCTATTACTTAGAAGTAATCTTCAACTGTGTAGAAAAGAGCAATAATAGAATAATTAGTCGGACAAGCATATATCTAATCAAGTCCTACCTTCCGTCAATCCTATGCGGTAACCCGATAAGCCTAAAGTATTTATTTATTTATTTATCGTATGGCTTTACATTACATTATGCAGGTATACAAGATTAAATGTACAGAATCATAGTTAATTAGTATAAGTAAGAAAATAAAACAAACAAACAATAAGTAAGTACAGGGTGGCGCACAGCCGACTGATACATTTTAAATTACTGTGGGAGTAGAAATATTTATTTTAAAACAACGAAACATGGATTTTATAATAACAAAAACCACCAAATTTTATATTTTAAACATTACATCAGACAGGTGGCCGCTATCTTTGTCAATACATTGATATAAGCGATTCACAAAGCTGTTAAATACCCTATATAATAACTCTTGATTAATTGTGTTAATTGCTTCACGTATTGCATTATTTAATTCAGCAATTGTTCTAGGGCGATTCTGATATACAAGTTGCTTTAAATATCCCTATAAGAAGAAATCCAAAGCAGATAAGTCTGGTGACCTTGGTGGGTACGCAATTTCCGCATTGCGAGAAGTGAGTTGGCCGAACATCGTCTAAACGGCTTGCAAGCATACACGAGAAGGATGGCCAGTAGCACCATCTTGTTAATAGTAAATTTATGCTCGATTTATATCTATTCTTTTTAACTCCACCTGACCAAAATTTGTAACAAATCGATGTAACATTCAGAGTTGACTGAGACAGCTTGTTAGTTTTCGTTCTTATAAAAATACGGTCCCACCACTCCAAACTCTCTAATGCGTAACTTTTGGCGAATGTAAAGGTGTTTCGTGGATTTGTCGGGGATTGTCTTGGGACCAATAACACATATTTTGTTTATTGACCCAGTCCGATAAATGAAAATGGGTTTCATCAGTCATAAATATCAAATGCAGTCTGTCTGGATTTTCATTTAGAACTAAGGTCCATTGCTCCATTATATTTACTAAACATTAACTTGAACACTTACACTACCTGTTACAAATGGCAAAGTTTTGTTTGAACAGTCACTTTAACAGAAAAGAGAACACAAAATGTATCAGTCGGCTGTGCGCCACCTTCTATAAACAAATAGGTATTACAAACAAACATCTAAATTTCGGATGTATTCGACTGCACTGTCTGTTGCATCCAGGAAATCATCGATGGGGCCGGCATAGGATCTTAAAGGGCATGCTTCTACTATGTGCCGAATGGTTTGTCTGCCGGTGTTACAGTCGCATTCTGGGGAAGGCGTTTTTCCCCATTTAAACATAGAGTCAGAACATCTTCCGTGATTCGTCCGTATTCTGTTCAGCGCTGACTATGCTTTTCGTGGCATGTTAAAGCCTGGTGGTTTTCGAGTTATAGACGGCATATTCTGTGCGTTGTCCGGCAGCTTTGATTCCTATTCTTTCCTCCATGACTCGGTCAGATTAAAAGCGTTTTGATGTAAGGCGTCTGCTGTTGTTAGTGCTGGATGTCTCGAGCGGAGTCTATTCCCCTCTAGGTCGTGGACTTCCAAGTGTATACGCAGTTGGGGCTTGTTTATAATTTTTCGGTATTCCCTTAAAAGTGCGGTTATGTGGTGAAGAAATGTGACTTAATATGGGAAGCCATTGGGTGGGGGTTGATTTTATTATTCCCGATATGATACGCATTGTGTTGTTCAGTTGAACGTCCACTTTTCTTGAGTGAGGACTGTTGAGCCTTGCCGGGGCACAGTACTCAGCAGCAGAGTAAACCAAGCCTAGTGCGGCGGAGCGTGGTGCCACATAGTTTATGAAGGATATTATTCCGAGTGTTCAGCTTAGCTGCTGTTTGGGAGAGATGCTTCTTGAAGGACAGGGTCCTATCTAGAGTAATTCCTAAATATTTTGGGGTACCGTTATGAGTAAGCGAGTTACCCTCAAAAATTATTTGAAGTTCTTGGTTTGCTAATTTATTATTAAGATAGAAGCAACTGACTTCTGCCTTCGCTGCGCTAGGCCGTAGCCTCCACTTGCGGAAATACCTCCCCAGGATAGATAGGTCCTCCGTCAGGGTAGCCTCCGTCTCTTCAATGTGTTTATGCCTTGTAGCTACCGCCTAGTCATCTGCGTACCCAAATTTACATACTGAAGTTGCGGCGATGTATAAGTTAAAACGCAATGAAGCTAATACGGATCCTTGTTGCAGGCCGTTGTTAAGTTTCATTTTTTTGGTGTCCTTCTCGCCTAGTTTTACCTGAAAGGGTCTGTTTCGGAGCATATCGTCGATTAGGTTGACGGTTTTCTGCCAGGGTATTTCTTTGGCTAGCTTATAGATTAGTCCATGTCTCCAGATTGTATCGCAAGCGGCGGTCAGATCGATAAAATCAACTGATGTTTTTTCTTGACGTTGGAATCCTGCTTCGATGTAGGTTGTTAAAGACAGAACCTGATCTACACAGCTTCGTTCAGGGCGAAATCCAGAATTTTTGGGCTAATTCTGTTGTAGATTAATCTTTCTAGCAGTTTGTAGATTATGCTCAAAAGTGCGACTGGGCGGTAACTTTGTGGCATGTCGCTAGGCTTACTAGGCTTCAGGATGGCTATGATTTTTGCCCTTTTTAGTGACTGTGGAATAGTACCTGTTTTAATTACGTCTGTGAAGAAGTGCGTCAACCATCGTTTTGTAAATTCTCCGCAATTCAGGAGGAATTCCGGCTGGATACCGTCACATCCTGGAGCCTTGCCGGCTTTAATCTCTCTCAATGCAAATAATACTTCTTCGAAAGTGAAAGGTTGAAAGTATGGTGTCTCTTCAGCACAAGATGTTTTGAGCAACTTTAATTCTCGTTTGATTTCGATTGTATGTGCACGGTCTCTTGGTGCTCTTGGGGTATCTACTATATTAGACGCGATTGCGTTTTGAGTTACAGGAGTGTCCGCTCTTGGTCTTTGATTACTTCCTCCCAGTTTTTGTAGTGATGACCATGCATTTCTGCTGTATTTGGTGAAGTCTAAGTTCTCCACCGTTTCCGTCCATTTCTGTCATCTCGCAGAGTCTAAACTGTGTAGAAGTTCTTCAGCTATTTCGCTATCACCTGATTCTAGAAATTCCTTGTATAGTTCGTCACTTGCCTCACTCCATCCTGAGATGTACTCCTTTCTGTATCCCCTGGGTATAGTTTTCTTTGCTGTGCTAGTAATAGCCCCAACAAATCTTTCATAGTTTTTGGCAATAGGGGGGATCCACCCTAAGCATTTATCAAGATTATTGGAGAATGCTTTCCAGTTTCCAGGAAAAGACGTTACTAAAGGGATTACCAGATTGCAATAAAATGTAAATATGTTTAATTTTGAATCTAGTTTTATTTTAGTTGAACTTTCAAATAAACCATATTTGAAATATTTTACACTAACTTTTAACAATTTTGGAAAGCCAACATATTGAGGTTCGTTCCCAACCGAAAATTAAGCATCCAAATGTCCCGGCGACAAATAAGCCGGCGCCAGGACATCGTAACGCCAAAACAGCTGGGCCAAAACGGTGGGCCAAAACGGTGGGCCAAAACGGCGGCGCCCAAATGGCACATACCAAATCAAAATACAGTTGGTAAAATGAATTAGTAAATTAGTGAATTTATGTGAAAAACCTCGAACGTGTCATTTTCGTTTTGGAACGAACACCATTTTTATTTGTTGTGTATAGCCTTGTCTCACACCAAAGCGATGGGCATAAGGCCTGCGAAAGCTTCATAATAGTAATAATAATAAATCAATCGTTGACCATTCCTTTGACAGGAAACACATCTCTAATTAAAATTGATTAAATGCATTTCCTAATGACCTCTGTGAACTTTTGTAATGGCATAAATCATTCAGTAATTACATGTTAATGACCGTGACATGTAATGTATTTTAGCGCAACCTTTTAATAGGATAGAAGGGTGACGGTGGTGCAAGTATATATAACTTAAAAAACCTCTTACCACCACGTGATTTGGAACACCTAAATATATAACTTCGGCAAGAGTACCTCGCGGAAATGTAATGCTATCTTACTAGCAAAAAGAAAAAGCTTAAATAAAACTAAATCCCTGTTAGAGTTCGTTATGTTTCACCGATCAAGGGATTATTTTCACCAAGTGAATTAAAGCTGAGTTAGATATTGGCCCACTATCTGAATTTAAAAGCAATTTAGCATTTTCTAAAATTATAGACTTGATAAGTCAATTGTTGTCCACCATATTTACAAGACAGGGGCAGTATAACACGAGAAGATCTAAAAACATTAAATAAAGTGTCGTCAACAAAAGAACTAAATTGCTATGAGAGCTTTCATATTTTCAAAAATAGAGGGGACCTTTTAAATTCAAATAGGGTGGTAATACCTAGCTCAGATTTAATTAATCCCTTAATTGATTAAACGCAACGAACCCTAACGGCGGTTTAGTATTTAGTAGCCTTTTTTTGATATTAGATCGAACTTCCATTGTTGACTTAGTGAAGAACTTATCTTCAGAGGTATTCCTCAGCCAAGTTACTTTAGATATAGTCGAACTTCAACAATTTCTACTGAATATGGCAACTTAGTAGCCGAAATAAGCGTTTATGTGTCGTAGTGGTAAGGGGCTTTTCAAAGATTTATACCCTTTTAAAATTCACCTTACTCTAAACCAAGCTGTTTTATTGTATGGTAAAGAATCAGCCCTGATATTTTAACCAATTAGTGCGCCGAATTGCATCAGGTGATTAATGGGATGGATCATTATAATCCACGCAGGTATTCAGTTCCGCATTCAGAAGCAAATATTTTGTTATAGACTAAAAATAACTGAATTAACCTTTGATGACTATTAAGTAAAATGTAAGAATATTATAAATCGGGTGGCTACAGTAAGGACCTACGTTTTGTTTTCCACAGCCGACCTTTATCGAAACTTTTGTGGATGATATTGTATAATACGTTTGAAAATTATTCTACTGTATAGAAGACTGTTTAAGGAATACGAAGATGTAGAGCACGCAAGGAACCACTGCTTTCCGAGAAACAGAAACTGGTCACTCGACCGTTTGCGGTGAGCAAAGGAATATCGTATCTGGTCACCACCACAATGGCAAAAGGTGTTATTCAGTGATTAATTAACCTTCAAATTAGTAGCCTTGCTCATGATACGTATGTCAGAACATTCAGAATGATTACACCCAACCTCTTTATGGTATGAGGGTGCATGTGTGCCGAAGGAGTTGATCGACTGCATGTCGTCTCTGGGATGATGAATGCCTACAAAAGAAGATTTTGCCTGCTGCGAAATATTTGTTTTGAGAAGAAAAGTTTATTTTCCAGGACGGCAATGCACCTTGTCATAGAACAAAAGTTGTTCAATATTGGATATCGTCCAATAAAGTCGATAGAATGGATTGGCCACAACAATCCCCAAATCTTAAACCCATCGAAAACTTGTGATAAAAGATATCTAACATCATTTCGAAGAATAACCCAACAAGTAAATAGATTTAATGTAATCCCTTATCAATACCTGGTTTCACTGCACCTCCAAGGTAGAACTTGAAAAGCTGGTAAATCACAATACTATAATAAATGTAGGTAATTTTGAATAAATTATTTATATCAGGTTATTTTGCCTTAATAAACAAAAATTTTATCTGTTAACTTTAGGATATTACTGTGATTGAATATCGTTGCGTGTGTGTACATTCACTGCCAAAAAGTTTTCAGCAATTCCTCAAATGACGGAAGACTTTTTCATGCCACTGTAATTTCTAATACAAATTTTATGCAGTCACAAAAAAAAACAAAATAATACTCATAGTGACCATCTTGCTATCGAAAACATTAGACCCTGTGTATGTATTATAAGATATGACACATTTTATAACCTTCGCAGAATACAAAATATACCTACAATTCTACATTTTTAAAAAATCCAAAAACGAATTGTCCATGATTATACAAATACAGATATTATTGCTTTTTTAAACTTTTCAATAATTCAGGTTTCTATATTAAACAGGTCAACTTTTCTCTAGTTTAAATATGATGAATTAAATATGAACAGATAATTTTTTGAGACATGTCTGTATTCCAAGTTGAACGTAAACAGGCAATTTTTAACATAATCACTACGTTGTAGTTTTCGAACCACTGAGTTTAAAATGTATGCTAAATATTCATGAATAGATAATATTATAGATACGTAAAAACGTTCCTTGTTCTGCCCTACATACTCGAGTATTCTAAGTAAAAGTCTGCGTGGAAAAACTGAACATATTGAAAGTAAAAATATTTGTATATTGTCTATTTTTTTAAATGAAAGCTGTGATCTTTATTTCTATAGAATGACATCACATTGTTGTGTGATAAAACGGTTTCTCTGATTGCGCCTGATAATACCACCTTCTAGCTTCTTATTATTTTTTCAGTGTGGACCTTACCAAACTTATTTCATTATGGATACAATTTTTATTTATTAATACCGTCAAAAATTTGTTACCATTTTGTGTGTATACGCACTGTATTTAAAGGAACAAAATGTAATCTAAATGAAGCGACGTCATTTCGAATACATCTTCAGCAGATTCTACATGCAGTCGGTAATTGCTATCTTGATCACCTGTTTCTTTTTGTCAGTTGGAACCAGAAAAAATTCCAGTGGTGAGGTTGAATTTTAAAGTACAAAACACAGAGAGCTGTCTATAGTTTTGCTAGAAAAATAATTGCCAATTGAAAAGTATCCATTAAAAGGCATTTCAAATGTTTTCGCTCATGTCCCGTTCGTTAGAGGGTTTTGATTCACCTATACGAGGACAGCCTTTTAAGTTATTACAAAAACTAGGAAAGAAAAATTTCTTTTAAAGCTATTTTATTGCTTTTCAAAATAATCGCCTATAAGATTTATACACTTTTGCATGTGTTCAAACCAATTCTCTAAACATTTTTTCCACTCTGAAGTTAGTATCTCAAAAACATGGTTTTTGAAGGCTTCAACAGCTTCCTGAGGTGATGAAAATCGCTGTCTACGCATTTTTTGTTTGACACTGAGGCACACAAAGAAGTCGTAAGGCGATAAATCAAGTGAATACTGATAATGAGACATTAATTCGATGTTTTTCTCCGTCAAATAAACAATTGTTTGACTTGCTGTGTGAGAGCTGATTTTGTCATGATGAAGAATGATACGACGTTTTCGGTTGTTTTTCCTGATTTCGTCGATGACTTCTGGCAAACAAATTGTTGTATACCGTTCAACGTTACCTGTTCCTCAATCCTCTAAAGGAATAATATAACCGAAGAAACAAGCGATCATTTTCTTGGAAGTGCTTTGTGAACGAACAACTTTTGTGGGATTCGGTTCATCTTGGACACCCAAACAGTGGATTTTTGGTTAGCTTGCGGTTCATACGAATATATCCAAGTTTCGTCACCTGTTTTTTAAGCATTTCCTTACACCAATTAACACGAGCTCTTTTTCGAGCTTCGGTCAAATTATGCGGAATCCATCCGGAACAGATCTTTTTCACAGCTAAATGTTCATGCAATATCGAATGTACTGCCATCTTCGATATGCTAAGGATGCCTCTATCTCACTGTAATTCACATGCCGAACTTCTTCAATCATGTTGCGCGCAGCATCGATGTTTTTTGGAATAACAACCGATTTTGGTCGACCTTTACGAAATTCATCAGTGACGGACGCACTACCACGACTAAATTCTGCAAACCAATTGAAGAATACAGGGGAAAAACGATCTAAGTCACATCGGGGCATAAAATGAGTTAAACATGCCATCTTATAGTTTCGAACCTGCTCTTTCACATGGAATTGTTCATGTGTTAGGAAAAACGATCCAAGTCACAATAAACACAGGATAAAGAAACAGTGGTTTATGAAAAAGCGATCTAAGTCCATAGCTCTCACTATGGATTTCTCCAAGAATTTGCCAACACTGAATATCAGTACCAACGACGTTTACTATAAAAGACGACTTATTTTTATTAGTTTTAATGTTCACGTATTATCAACCAAACAATCAGTGTTCTACACGTATTCCCAAACTGTGGCAAAAAAGGGAGCCGATGAAGCGATGTCCTTTCTAAACCACTTTTGCTGTGAAATTTTGAATCCAGAAGCGAAACATCTTCGTATTTTGCACTATATGGTTCATGCCCAAAAAGGATTTGAATCAGCTCATATGGTATTTCCTATACGAGGGCATTCATACCTCGAATTCGACAAAGATTTTGGACTTATCAGCCAAAAATCTAAAGTTGAAGTTCCTGCCCAATGGCTGGAAGTATTTCGGACTGCAAGATCCAAACCCATGCCTTTCGACGTCTATGATTGTAATCAGAATGTTTTCTCATGCCTGGACAAACTTTCTACGACAATACTACCGAAAAACATGCCCATTTGCTACTAGACCGGTTAGGGAATTGCGATTTAGTAAAGAACACCCACGTACTGTACCAGTCAGGGAGACGGCATACAATGCAGCACTTACTAATTTTGTTATCACAGCTAAAAATTTAACATGGAATTCGAATGCTACTACAGAGCTACTGTATTCTAATTCAATACCATATACCAATACCAATATCTTTTTTTCCTCTCTTAAATTAGTATCTATTGGTATTTTTTTTCCAGGATCCGTGATTATAAGTGGACTTGTTCATTCTTCCGACTTTATTTCACTTTTTTTTTTTATAAAAGTATCATTATTTGAATATTATACTTTTTTGGTAAACTGCATTTTTCTATCTCTGCAAACCTATAACTAGTAACGTTTTAAACTTTAAATTTACGTTTTCTCAGTTTGTGGGCTTGGTTCATTCTTCCGTAAATTT
>JABXWE010034707.1:0-11052 GCA_014611495.1 Limonius californicus
TTAATTTTAAATTAACAATTATAATCTTCAATAATACAATTGTTACTAACAAGCACTGACAACTAAATTGCATTGATTGACGTTTGACTACTAGATTAAAGTTTAATAGTTTCTTTTGTGTCTACCGCTACTTGATATTGGACAAAAATAACATCGAGTGTAAAACATTCATGCGCTACTAGATTAAAATGTTAGTTTGCTTTTTGATAGGGAAAGAAATGAATTTTTACAAAAAACGAAATACTATCGTAAAAAGAATGTTTTTAGGATCTCAATAATAAAAAAAAATGTTGGCTTTCCATTTTAAAAAAAAAAAGTTGAAAGTCGCCATTTTGAAATAATTCGTCCAATTGAAAATCTGATATCACCATCGTGTAGAGAATGTCCTGAAAGATATTACTGCCAAATATTTTGAAAGTAGTACCCATAGTGTGGCTAAAAAAATAAGGCGCTTACTCTGAAACAGGCTGTATAGTTGGTTTTTCTTTACGTTTCACCCAGCTTTATAGCCTGCGGTGTATGCACAGAGGGAAATTGGGGGCTGAAGTCCCATACAGTTCTTTGCAATTTTCTTCCTGAATCTGTAAGAACGAAGATAGTATTGGAAAGAAATTAACTGTTACTCTTAGAAAGAGAACATCAAAACATAATATTAAATCGATAATCAATCATAATTGGCTATTCCAAAAATGCTTAGGAAAGAAGAGAAATATTTTATTTTTAAACAACACAGCATAGAAAGGGATTTGTTTTATAGATTTAACTGAAAAAATTATGTGAAACAATCCAGCTGAGTAATTTTTTAAAATATTTTAAAGTTGTGTTTTATTCCTTTAATCATATAAATTAAGACACTTTTTAATATGTAATCATCCTTCATAGTCTTATTTTAAAATTTTGATTGAGTGAAAATACTTGTCTATTTTAAATAATTTTAATAATTAACCTCTTTTTTAACTATTTTTTCATATACAAAAATCGCCTATTGCTTTATTGGAAGTTTTGTTACTGCATTCATATTTTCTAATCTATTAAATAGAATCCAGTGTTTATCATTAACATAAAACCCAAAATTTTAATTTCTAAATTAGTTTAAATATATTAAATTTTGATTGACTGTCAATTTGTATTGGTACAATTAAGAAACAGCGGTACTAACAGAAGGTGTCGTTTCATGATTTGTTGCACGTACTGTTCTTAATTTTGAGTTACAATTCAAAATGTGCTCTTCCCTCAGTTAATACAACTTACTGTTGTGCATTAAGAACATCTATCCCCCCCTACAAGAAACCGAGCTGCTGCTTGTAGTTTATTATAAATTCTGCATCCAACAAACTATATTTGTAAAATCAAAATTAACCTGTCAAGTAGCTGTGTCAATATTTAATTTTTTCCAGCACATTCATAAAAAGTTAAAAACAAACTAGTGAAATAATAATATTCAAGTATTTGTAACAAATTACCCAAGTAGTTGTTCAAAATTAACTTCTGGCTTGCTTATTATTGTTTTTTTTTTGCTCAAGTAAAGCAGCTTATATTTTTATCCCCTTAAAAATCGGATTCAAATTAAAGTTGCTGAGTTTTTTAGTTTTATTCAAATGCATCTTGAGCATTATTCTAAGGAAATTGTATTTGGAACATGGGAAACAAAGATCACTTCATAAAATTAAGAAACGTGAATGTAGCAGTTTTAAAACGTGTAACTAATAATGTTATTAACCGTATGTTCATATATATTTTATTAGTTTAACGCTTTCATTTTTTGGGACCTAAAAAATTGACATGTGCCACTAATAAAAGGGCTATTAATATTAATTTTGTTGTCAAAGACATAATTTGTTGAATGTAAAATTCATGGTTCATGAACAATTTGAAAATTTCGCTCACCCAATTAAAAATGAGCCCCGAAAAGTACAGAAATGTTTACTTAAAAACAAAAGAAACACTAATTAAGGGGATGAAAAATATCCACAAAAACTTATAATCTGCACAATGGGCACTGCAAGAAATTCTTACTTTCATTGTGTTATATCGAACAGAGATGCAAAAACATTTGTTTAAAAATCTGCAGTCTATTGTAAATAAATTCTTAAAAATAACTTGTTAAGTTGAGAAAAGTTTATAAAATCAACCAATTTTGGAATTCAAGGCAATGGAGTTCATATCACATTATTGGAATAAATGAAAGTTTTTGAAGTAAATGGTAGTTGGAAATAATATGGGGATGCTTTAACAAATTGAACATCAATGTAATCCAACAATTCCAATTCTCACTTAGAATTATAAATTGCAAATATATTTTTAATTCAGTGTCAGGACGATATGGTATTTTATATCATGTTCTGTCGTAAGGTTTATATAGAGTACATCATGCTTCTTTCTTGTCATTAGTTATTTGTGAACAAGCGTAATAGATATGCCATTAATTTCTTATACTACTCACTTTATGTTTTCCTTCTATGAACTATGACGTTTGGTACTGCATTTCTTATAATGATTGGATTTACTTTTCTATAAGGAACTAATTTGTAGTTTCATCTTATGCTGCATTTTCTGTAATTGATAAAATCGTATTTGAAGAACTGCAAGGGATTTTTTATTGCCATATAATAGATATCTTGCTTGATATGATAGATATCTTGATAATTGCTAAAGAAAACTAAAATATCGTAATTTAAAAAGCAAAAAGCTTTTATTGGTTTGGCTGTGAATACTGTTCACATATATTTCTATATAGAATATCTATTAAAATTCAGGAGTATCATAATTTGTAAGAATGACTAAACAAAAAGGATTGTAGAGGCTGATAATATTTGTTTAAAATTTGTATTCCTTCTAACAGTTACAACCTTGTACCAACAAAAACTAGCTGTTGGTATAATTTACATACATATATAAATTGCAGATACAACCACATTATCTAAAAAAAAGTGTAGTTAGAACCCTTTTATACCAACCCTACGAATTGTTTAGATTTTAGTAAGAATAAAATTTAAGTATGTGATTTTAAATTAAACAAATACATTTCAGTTTTGTTTCTGTTAGTAAATTTACCAACTGATGCTGTGCCATTTCACTAACTTAACCTCTCTTTTAATTGTATCAGATTACATTAAATTTTACCTTCTGTAGGTACACAATACCATTTTACTATCGTGTTATGAATATTTTATTGTGCCAAACCCCAAAGTTGTCATAGAGTTTGAAAATGCTGCCTCGCTGATTATTTACCAAAGCTCTGTTTTAATATCTTGAAATTACATAAAATTTGTGATAACGACAAAACCTTACTAATGAAACTATTTAGAAGGTATTTATCCAATAATTTTTTGACGTTAATAGAATGTTAAATATATCTTGAATCTTCGTGATTCCACAGAAAAGGTAAGTTATCCATCTTACTGTTTTGTGCAAAAAAATTAAATTGTGTTGTATGTTTACAGTGTGCAATAGGTAACTTTTTTAAGTTAAATTTTATACAGGATGTCTCAAAATTTGCTCCCTGCAAAAATTTTTTTACTACTTAAAATATCCAAGAAGTTCTCGTTAATTGTAAATTGGGAGGGGATTTAGAAGATGGTGGTAAAAAACATAAAAATGTTGGTGTTAGGAAGGCCATATACAAACTATTTCATATAACTATTTTTGATGTTTATTTTCTTTATTCAACACTACTGCCATTTAAAGAAAATATTCAAGTTGAACAAGATTACGACCCCTACAGGTTGTTTTTTTTTATTTATTAAGAACAAATAAAATTATAAGATAATACAATCTGAAACATCTATGGAAGATACAAATAAATATTAATTTTGACATTGGGTTCTGCCACATACCATGCTAACTTTCTTATTTTAAGGGTAACATCCTGGATGTCTTAGTATATTGTGCTAGGTAATTTTCTTCCAAGCGATGCGATGTAAACATAAAATAAATAAATTTAAAAAGGTGTTAATCACAGCCCAGTAACATTGTCATTCCAATTGCAAGTGCTTCTGCTGCACTATAAAGGCTACCATGATTACAATAATGCTAAATGAACGTGTAAAGGGTATTTAATTTAGAAGAAGAAAGTCGGGTTCAGTTCCAGCAAAACCAGAAATATCTGTTTATGTCTGCTAATGCACATTTAGGGTTGATTGACCACCCTAAATTTAGTAAATAAATAAAATTCAATAATTGTACCAAACAACCGATTTATGAATGTGTACATATTTCCTGGAGCCTATTTAGTAAAATTGTGGAGTCATTTTCATGGCCAACCCGTACTTGAATATTTAATTGTACCCTGCTTGTTTGTTATTACGAATAGTACTTAATTAAATAATGAAAGGTTCTTTCAGATTACCCCTGTTGCTCTATGAAAAAGTAAATAAACGTTGCCTTTCTGATACAATTTTCACGATTTTTACCGTCCACTTGTAGGGGTTTTCTTTCTATTTTCGAAAATGCGGTGTTGATTAGGATTTTTAGAATAATAAGGGTGCTATTTTCGCAGGAGGGGGGGAGTACTTTATATTTTGTGATATTTAGCAGAAAAGTGTAATGGACAATTTAGTGCAATTTAATCTTTGCATTTTATATATTTATTTTATTGCTAATTGTATTCATTTTTCCAGTGCAGTTCTTAGTAATAATAAATTGTGATTGTAGGACTTTTTGAAATAGACTATTTTATATTATTATGATAAAGCGTTACTTTGCAAAGAATTTTAAGATGGATAACTTTATAATGTTGCCCTTGTTTTCAATAATACCTACCCTATCTATCTGCTCATTTTACATAGTTACTACATTATTTTAATAAAACTATTGAGTTTATTTCCTGAATTTAAACATACTAGGGAGGGCATCATTATATTTATACAGAGCCAGTAAAAACTATAGAGGCACTAACTTTTTGCCTATAAAATTCATTTTCAAAAATGTTTTGAAAAAATAGCCTCATAATGATGTATACAAAAATTACTTTAATGTTTATTAATCAAAGTTAAAATGTGCGATTATTTTAAAATTCAAATCGGAGATTTTTGGATAAAGTATTTTATTCCTTTTACCATGGTTTAAAGATACGATATTTAAGAATTTTTTAATTAAAATACCCTCTAAAGTTTTAGTTTTAAATTAAAGTGTAGTGATTTCTGCCGAATATTATATAGTTTCTGATTTTAATAATTATGAATTAGAATTTTTTTACAAGTTATAGTATTTTGTAACTACTGTAAACTGAAAAAATACATCAGATGGTTAAAAAAATAATCTCCAAATTGTAAAGCTACAAATCTTATAACTCGGAGACTGTTCAAGACAATAATTTTGTATATGCCAGTATGGGCAGATACGAACTTGAGAAATCAAAATTAGCAGCAATACATGAGTCTCCATACGTTTTACTCACTCTGTATATTATTTTGCGAAACACCAATGCAAGTTACTGTAGTTTTTGCACATTTTTAGTGCACTTATTTTTTGATTAAATATATCATTTTAGAAAACATCAGTATGTGCTATTTAAAACTAGAATTTTATTTTTGTTCAACATAATTTTAAGTCTTAGTAGGCAAAATTCAATAATTAGACAGATTTACTTGAATGGTAAAAAGTTTGTACCAAATTGCTGGACTGTTTGGTACCGTCATGATGAGTAAAATGGTATCTGTTGTTTCCTCTAAAGAAAGAGAGCTGCAAAATGTTTTAGTTAATATAAAATTATATTTAAAATAAAATTGTTATTTGTAAAACGGTATTTTTATTGCACTTTTACACCATGGGTCTGAAAATGTAGGTAATTATCTGAACATGAGACTCAAATTAAAATTGAACCATAAAACCCAATTCAGTAATAACTTGTTTGTTAAGCAAAAGAATCGGATTTTAAAAGCAATTTAAGCTAATAAATTATTTTTAATTCCTAGAAAATCTGTTTTTTTGTGAGCTTTTCATACCACATAAAAATCCAGTCTTCATATAAGTACCTAAAGAATGTATCGAGCTGCAAATAACACATTTAAACTCTGTAGGGAATTCCAGTGTTTTTTCTGTAGCATTATTTTTTTTATTTCTCTATCGTGGTATGCTACAGTAGAATTTATACCAGGTGGATCAAAAAAGAAATGGCCTGAAAATTAATATTTTTTTGGTTTGGTACAGATATCCTAACTAGGTGACTGTAGAAAAAAATAAGCCACCGTAACGTACTAATTGAAATGTCCTATTTTCATATAATAAACAGTTGAAAAAGACTTATAGTCGAGTACTTTTTTGGCGATTTATATATGTTTTTGTAACAATTATTTTAAAAAAGTACTCCATAGGGCCGTGTTTTGCAAATCCACAAAACTGATATAAATCTACCTTGCATCTCTCCATTAAAAGTAAACATTTTCTTGCAATGCATTTAAAATTAAGAAATCAACTGGATTTAGGTGTGGTTATGTGGTGGCCATTGGCTTGCTTATATAATGATGGGCATTTTCGCTAACAGTTCTTGGTTTTTACTGTTTATCAAAGTAAGATCTCATTTTTTTGTTAATTAAGTTTGCGCTCATATTGTTTAGCTGCTTGTTTATTGTATATTCTATAGGGTGGTACTAAATATGTGCAAAAAACTTTAGCCACGTATAGCTGAAGCTATTTAACCCCTAAATCACCTAGTATTTTTTTTTAATTCGGTGGCGTTAGGGGGACGTTGGGGATTCAAAGTTTTTTTACATCAATTTACGAAAATGTAAATAACTTTCTTGTTTCTTGTCCTATTTCGATAAACTTGGTTGTTTTGGAAAGCTAACAGTCCAAGCTTAATTTCCAGTCAAGAAAAATGTACAATGAACGTGAAAAATTGATGAAATTTGACCCAGAAGTGAAAAGTTGATTTAAAAAGTTGTAAATTAGGGTATATCTAGAAAAAGACATTGTTAACCTAAGTTTCTTTTTACAGTTTCTGAACTAGTATGCTGGTTCCCAAAAATACGTTCTTACATTTTTTTCGGAAAGGGTTTTCTAATAGTTTTGTACATATCTAACAATTTAAATACATACACCTAATTTCCGAATTTTTAAACCAAAGTTTATATTTCTGGATCAAATTTTATATACTTTTCACACACAACTGTATATTTTTCTAGACTAGAAATTAAGCTTGAACTGTTAGCTTTTCAAAACTACAAAGTTTATCAAAATCGGATGAGATGCAAAAAAGTTATTCACATTTTAGTGAATGGATGTGAAAAAACTTTGAACCCCCTATCACTGCTTTAGCGGTTAAAAGACCTCAGCTATAAGTGGTTAAAGTGTTTCGCAAATGTTTAGAACCATCCTGTGTATCTTACAAATATTAATTATAATCTTTTTTCTACAATTCACTAAAGTTTGAAGGTGGTATTCTTGTCAGCCAAAAGTTTCAGTTACCTTTCAAAAAGAATGTGTACTTTCTGCCTACCAAGTTTATAAAACATAAAATTCTTCACGTACGCCACTGGTATTATTGCAGTTATTTTCAATAGCGTGTTTTATGAAAAGGGCTCACATAAACGCTATATATAAAATGGGAGAATCTTTTCTACAGTCTGATGACAATTACCATCTCAGTTTTTTTGACCATCAAATATTTTGTTTAATTTTATACCATATTTCATTTTATGCAGACTAATACAAATTTGCTTTCATTCATCTAAACATCAAATAGGGTTACATACGGAAATATTGGAAGAAAATACAGTGCAGCTCGAAAATTAAAGCATATTCGCCTTCGCAAACGAAAGAGTCGCCCAGAAGCAGCAACTTTGAGAACTAACCGAGTAGGGAAAACTTTGTAGCGCGCAGATAACCCTATGCTAATTCGTTGAGTTTATTTAATATTTTTGTGTTGTTTATCCTTAATATTTTATAATGGAGGGTCTGTCCAAATCAAAAATGTTTTGTTGTGTATCACAGTTTGTACAATTGTACAATGTGTGTCGAATGTTTTAGCAGACATTTCACATCCGCCAGATGACAATTTAGAAGAAAAAATACGTTTACCATTAATAAAAATAAGGCAAAACTTTTCATTCCGAGCCCTAGCAGTGTTTTTTAATAAAAGTCAAAGCACCGTTAGGCAATATTTTCATTGGGCAATACCATTATTAAAAAAAAGCCTACACATGGTAATCTACTGGCCAACAAAAGAAGAAAATATTGCAAGTATGCCAAAATGTTTTCTAAAATATAAAAAAACTAGAGTTGTTCTCGACTGCACGGAAATGGCAGTGCAAACATCCAAATGTTTAAAGTGCCGTATAAGAATTTATTGTTATTATAAAGGTAAACATACTATTAAATTTAGGCGTTACTCCTGCGGGGTCCGTTAATTACGTTAGTCCAGCATATGGCGGAAGAACATCTGACAAAGCCATTTTCAATAACGAAAACGTAATTGATCTTCTTCAACCTTCTCACGAGGCAATTATGTTGGACAAAGGGTTTGCTATAGTAGAAGAATGTGAAAGTAAGGGCATCCAGCTCATTAGGCCTCCTTCTACTAAGGGTCTGTGTATGCCTTGTAGGTACATACGTAAATACGTCGGTATATGCCGCAGACATATTAAAATTAACAAACTTTTCGCTTTGAAAAACACTCGACTACCCGTACAAAAACCGACAACTAAATGTTTTCTACAATGTTTTCCCTACTACGCGGCCATATTGCAATTAGTAGTAGCGCCCTCTATAGTCAGCTGCGGAGGCGAATTAGAATAAAACAGTTGCTTACAATTAAACATCTAAACTCTATTTGTTGAGCATTGAGCTAGAACGCCAACAAATGCACGTGTTTAACTCACCCGAGCGCGCGTTGTGATTGGTGTACGCTAGATAACGCTAATGCCTCATTACTTAAGGAGTAATTGACGCTTAAAACATTTACTTCGACTCGTAATTACCGGGTTAAGTTTGTGTGCTTTTTGAGCAGTGCTTATCGGTTTTCGGAGCGTTTGTATAGTGCCTGGTGCTTATTTTCCTAAAATGGAGCAAGTTGTTCCAGAAACGTGTAATCGCAGGGGGCGACCTACTACTTTAAATGAAAAACAATTAATAGTAAAATTGTATAATTCGACGTTAGAAGAAAATCCTGAGATTTTACTGACTGGCATTGTACAATTTATTGCTATCTAAAACAGTGGATGTTAGTGTTGCAACAGTAAAAAGAATTTTAAAGGAGCTTCGGGATACTAAAACTTTGTCTTCTCCAAAACCTCCCGGAGTTAGAAAAAAACTTGATGAAATTGATGACGCTGTTCTCTTTGCAATTCGTAAGAAGGTACGTGCTATTTTTAAACAAACTGTAATTTTTCTGTACAATATGCGAAACTTATTCCTAAACTTGCATTACTGAGCTTGGTAAATTTCTGTGTAGCTTCACGAATTTTTTTCGGAACGAAATACTAACCATAAATAAAATTTTGACAGTCGTTAACAATGATGACCAATTGCCGAGTTTTAAGAGGTCGACTTTATATGGAATATTAAAAAATATTATCGCGTGGCGTTAAAATTATCTTAAAACTATCCGAAAATATCGGGAAGCATATTTGTAATGCAGATGTCTCCAAGGCCATAAAACACCTTTACTTAAAAAAATAGTTCTTTTCAAAACCACCAATTGTTCTAAAAAAGAATTCTGACGGCGCGAACGTTAATTTAGAAACGCAAGGAATATTACGTAAATACACATCAGGTAAATCAACGCACCTGTCAAGCATTTGTTTACGTTCTAGCTCAATGCTCAACAAATAGAGTTTAGTAGGTTTAATATTTCAATATTGTATTTTGCAAAACCGTCAGTTGTTTTTTAAAATATAATAAACTTGATGAACAGCCAATATATAGGGTGGTTGATTTTTCATTTCTCGATAATTTCGTCAGAATCCAAGTAATTGAAAAATTCATAAACTATTCGTAAATAACGTTATGCGCTCTTTCTAACAGCCTATGGCAGAATGTTGTTACTTAAAAACAAAAGAGTAGCGTTTTGAAGATTCATTATTTGAAATGTTTCCGTTTTTTATTGAATGTTGCACTTCGAAACCCTATTTAGGTAATTTCTTTTTCTTACCACTACGACATTATTTGTTGCCTAAATGAAAAAAAAAATAATAATAATAACGGTACCATATTAAGAATTTAATAAGCTTTCCAAATATGCAATTCCATTTAATAATAAAAATAATCTTCAAAACGCCGGTCTTTTGTTTTTCAAGTAATTAATTCTATAAGGTTTGCCATAAATAAATTTAATGATTTTGTAAAATGTATTTAATATACCAGCTCGAACATATTTATTTTAGATTGTTTTGATCCGTGGTCTACGATATCAATGTTGGTTTTCGCTTCTTAAATAAATTTTGTTACGCAAATCTATTAAATGTTTAAACAGATAAAATGCAAAACAATATTACTATAGTATGTTAAACACATTTAAAAAGGCAGTAAACGGCAACACTAAACGAAAATTAAATTTTTACAGATTTTATAAAATATTCTTCCATCTAATACAGTCGACCATAAGTAAGTAAAACAAAAATTAAAGCGGGTTCAGGGTATGGACCCATTTCATGAACAGGCTGTATATAATTTTTAAATTATCTTATGTTCCTACCATTTAGTATGGAAAATGTAACTCTTAATTTTAAAAAATGCGTGCGGTAAAACAAAAAAAAACAAAGGGGTTAAAATTTCCCATTATACAATCCAATATGCCACTTAAGTTCATGCAAAAACCAGAACTCGTTAAACCAATCGGTGGTTGCCTTGTTTTAAACAAGCTCGCATCGCAAATTTTCCGTATTTTATCTAGGTATGCCCTAAATATAGTATATTAAAGAACTAGTTTCATAAGGCCTTCTCTTAACGCACGAGTTCAAGTTTGAAAAACGAGACGCGAAGCGTCGAGTTTTTCAACGGACGAGTGCGACAAGTGGTCTTATGAAACGTGTTCTTTATACTATTTTTTCTATTGAGGAAGTTTAAGAGTATTTTAAATAAATTTATGTAGAAAATTTTACGTCAAATCGATTA
>JABXWE010034708.1:0-16948 GCA_014611495.1 Limonius californicus
AAACTTGGACAAGCATTTTAAGGCAAACGGTTGCCGTTACGCGTATGAACTAAGAGTACCTTATTTTTGTAATTTTTAATCCTCTTTCAGAAAATAACCTAAAATTTTAAAATTTTCTACAAATAACAAAGTTAGAGCTAAAATAAAATTTCAGTGGTAGGTTAAGTGCCTCTTACGGTCAAGTCTGGTTAATGAAAATAATTCTGTCACTGTATTGCATAATAGTAAGTACGTGTACCGAATTTGAAAGAAATGACTTTAGATTTGTGGAAATTACAATAAAAAGAAAAAATAAAAAATTGAAATTTAAGGCCCTATAACTTCTTAAGGAAGGACTTTCTGCCTAAGGTATATTAGGTTCAGTCGGTTTATTTTTACCCAAAGAATCTGTGATTAAACGCTGGCCCATTCTTTCTGAGACACCCTGTATAATACCAAAAATGTGTTTTAATCTATTGTAGTTGTTTGTCAAAAATTAAAGACATCTCTACGAAGACCACCTCTATAAAAGACTACTTCAAGACTAGACCCTGAGGAGGTTTCACTGCATTTCCTACAAAAATAAGCAAATAACAAATCACTGAATCTAACATTAGAAAATGTGTAGGCCTTGACTAAGAACTTATGCTTGTCTTTGTCTTCCAGACGGTTCCTACTCCACACATCCGAAAACAATATATTTCTATTAATAGCAAATTATAAAAACCTCCCATTTATATAGTTATTATATCTTATAAATGTTTGCTCAGAAACTGATTCTAAAGCTTCTAGGCGATTAGAATATTTAAGATGAATATAAGTCGGATTAATTGTTTTTGAGTAAACGCAAATTACACACGAAAAGAACATAACGTTTTCTCAGAAAAACACAAATTAAGAAAACAGTATATCAAAATCCGATCAAAAATTTATTTGTATACATGAATACATCCTAAAAGTTTGAAAGAAAAACATTACAATATGCAGGCTTTACATTGTAATTGAGAGTTAAAGGTCAAAATCTCGGAAGTACATCATTGTATAAAAAAAATCATTACGTAGGGGTATATTATATGGGAGTTCTCCTGTATGGTGAAAGGATATCTGCTGGTTCCCATAATGATTCGATTTTAACACCGATTTTTCTCTGTTTGCAAAATACTATAAGAATTAACTAACGTACGATTACTGCAATTCCTTTGTATATGAAGTGATGTACGCAGAAATTATTATTTTATGTTAGAATAAAAATATCTTTTTTTATTTTATTTTTTTAAACATTCACATTACTGTTCCCCCTTCCCTGGAACCGCTTTTACATTATTTCAAGGGGGTGCGGGCGCCCCTTGCATATTAGCAATTCGTGCAACATGCACCCGAACCTTAAATAATGGCGGCAGATTGAGCTGCATTTCACTGTGATCTCGACTGACAGCGCTTGTTCGCACTGCCCCATAGAGGTCCCTAGAATAAAAATATCTGCAGCAACAAAATTGTACTTTGATCACTATTAGATAATTGTAGGAAATGATAGAAATTGTATGGTTTAAGTAAAAACTCATTTTAGTTTCCATATCCAACTCATCGAATATTTTGTTAACCGTACTGTATAATAGCTTTTGTTTTCGGATAATATCCCTGTAGTTCTGGTGATATTTTTTATTGTTTTATGTTCAACAAGGTTGGGAGGAAGAATGTAACAATTTGTATAAGCGAGTGGGTTGCTAAAAGCTGAGAAGGAAGTACACCAGAACAGGTTCGGGAAATGAAACCACTTAGAAATCTAGGATTTGATATTTGAGCATGCTACACCACAAACCAATCTTTATATTTTAAGTAACTGTTCAAATCGCCGGCCTCGGTGGTCTAGTCGTTAGCGCGTTTGCCTTTAGATCCGAGGGACGCGGGTTCAAACCTGGCTGAGGTCGGCGAGATTTTTCTAGCGGGGAAAAATCTGAAAATGCGCCTTCTGTCGGATAAGAAGTAAAGCCGTAGGTCCCGTGCCACTGCGATGTGTGACACGTTAAAAAGCACTACTGGAGTTGGAATTACCCCAGATAGGTAAAATTCTTAGTTAGGGTGTACAATGGACCAAATGTGGCCTAAGTGCATAGAGATGCTTGGAAAACCGCGTCCTAGATCTCGCTCTTTCAAAGCAAAGCAAGCAAAACTGTTCAAATCTGTTCCATCACATAAAGTTTGTGTAAATTTAAAAAGCATTAAATTTCAAGTTATCGAGTGATTCTGTGAAGTAGTGAAGCGCAGTTCGGAAAATCCTTATTGGATGTTGGAGACACACACCCAACATCCGCAAAAAGTAAACATCTGAGCTGGATAGTCTGCACCAGAATAATAAACCCTATTTTTTTCTGTGGAAACCTTCATGGAGGAAGGTGTTTAGAGTTCCTCCAAAATGACATTATTCCAGAACTTGCAATATTTTCTCCAAATCAAGATGATCCAGATGTGCCAAATAATGACCTTTGGTACCAACAAGATGGCGCACCGCCACATTAGGCGCGTCCTATCCGCAATTATCTGAATCATCGGTTTCCTGCAAAGTGAATCGATAGACGAGAAGCCATATAGTGGTCGGCTAGGTCCTCCTAACCTTACACCATCGATTATTTTGTATGGGGCTATTTAAAGTCAAAAAGTATTCTCCTAGACCACAAAAAGTCGACGATTTCAATTCAAAGAATTACCGAAGATACAATTTATCACGTCTTAAGAGAATTTGTGGGTATACTTGCTTACTGTCATGAAGTGAATAGGTGGATTTTTAAGCATTTACTTTGAGACCTAAAGCTGTTTAACATAGCTATCAGAATTACAAAATATCCTATGAGCTAATTGTTTGTCTAAGTTGGTAGACTTGAAGAGGCTAGCACCCATCAGTGCTGCCCCGCCTTCTCCTACATCTGCCGAGGATGTTGGGATCACTCTGGTGGATTAACATAATTCTGTAGGTCCCAGGGGCCATTTCTGTTTAAGTCGCCGAAAACTTGGTTGTTGGTTTAGCGGTGCTACGGTGTCGTTTGGATGGCCTGCAAGTCTGTCATGGTGTCTGGTCGCTCGGTTCGTAATTACTTCACGCACGTATGGGATGTTGGAATCTGTATGAAGAGTGTGGTTCGTCACATACCAAGGAGCACCCATAAGAGTTCGTAATGTCTTGGACTGGAATCTTTGTATGATGTGTATGTTGGAATAGCTAGAACAGCCCCATAGCTCACAACCATACGTCCAAATAGGGCGTATGATGGTTTTGTATATAAGAAGCTTATTTTCTGTTGCTAGTGGAGACTTCCTGCCTATAAGCCAGTACATATTTTTGAGCTTAAGTTCCATCGCCTTGCGTTTCTTCTGTAGGTGGTGTTTCCAAGTTAGCCTTTTGTCCCAGTGCAAACCCAGATATTCAAGTTCTTCTGATTGTGGTACAGGAATGTTGTTAATAGTAACTGGAGGGCATAGTCCTCTTCGCGTTGTAAATCTTATATGCACGGATTTTGTCTCCTTCACCTTGATTCTCCACTTGTCTAACCATCCCTCCACTAGATGTATGTGGTCTTGTAGTAGGCTTGTGACAGTTTAGGGGTCTTCACTGCACGCAAGAACGACAGTATCGACTGCGAAAGTTCCCATATCAGTATACCGCATGTTTGGTATATCAGCAGTGAACAGAAGGTACAGAACTGGACTCAAAACACTGCCTTAAGGAACCCCTGCGGTGATTGAATGTATTTGCGAAGTTTAGCTTCCAAATTGTATTTGGAAATGGCGGTTAGAAAGGTAGGACTGAAACAGGAGATAATACTGGGGTGGAAATAGTGCTTTGATTTTGGCCAACAAACCTTTGTGCCACACCTTGTCAAATGCCTGATTTACGTCCAAAAAGACTGCTGTGCAGCACTTTTTATTTTCAAGAGATTTCTGAACAATGTTTCATATGCGGTTACACTGCTGAATGGTGGAATTGTGTCGTCTGGAACCGAACTGATGGTTTGGGATCCATTCATCTATCGATTTATCTTTATTTATCCGGCTTAGTATGAGTTGTTGTAGGAGTTTAGATGTTATTGGTGATAGACTAATTGGGCGATATGACTGAACTTTATTTGGCGGCTTTCCAGGTTTCAATATTACGATGATTTGCGCCATCTTCAGTTGCGGGGGCCAATGCGTTAAGCGCAGTATTGCGTTAAATAATGCTAGTAGTTGTTTTTCTCCTCTCACTGGAAGCTGTTTAAGGATAAGGCCAGTTATGAGGTCATAGCCTGGTGTTTCCTTGTTACTCAATAATTTTATCTCCCTATGTATTTCTCCAATTGTAAGATTAGGTACTGGTGGTGATAGTGATAGATAGATAAAAAAGCTGATGATGGCATCAATTAAGAAGAAATGAATGTGGGAAAATGATGTTGACATACAAATGACAATTTAAAAAAAAATAAAATCTTTGTATTTCACGATTTTTACAAAAAATGATTTGTTTCAGTTTCAGTTGGTATGTTCCATACGTTTGGGGCGCGCTGTACATTAGATTCTTCCTACAGAAGGTAGTAGATACGTACTGCCGTATATTAATTGTATATAAACCAAAATGCGCTTAAGAGCTCAGTGCAGATGTGTTTACTAGTTTCAACTACTCTTCGGCTTTTAGATTAAATACACTATACCGCTAATCGGATTTCTTGAAATTGTTCCCGTCGGTCATTAAACGTCTGGGGAATAAACTTGCAGGAGCAGTAGCGAGCTTTTGTGTACTGGAAGAGCCATATAATCTCTGCACTGCTGCATTAAGTTTTTAAATTGATTTTGTCAGCACAATAATGCAATACAGATCTGCCGGTTTAGATTTTTTTCACCGCCATTTTCAAAATTTAGTAACCTTTACGAAGAGATCGGAGTGCTAACGGCCAGAATGGAAAAGCTCGTATATAAGGCATTGAGAAAAATAGGGAACAGAAGCAGCCGATAAGTAATTTATGTCGGTATAAAACAAATAAAGAACTGGGGTGGGAAATTTTGGCACGAAAAGGTCAGTAGGAACGCCGTTTGTTACAAGAGGTAATCTTATGTAAAAGTGACCTTGGGGGTCATTACGACACGGGAGATAAAACCTTGATATACACACACTTCCAGTTGTAAACCAAATACGCCGAGAATGTTATTTTCCGCAAGGCGAAGTAAAGAAAATGCGACGAACAAGAAATCAAAGCCGTACAAAGATTTCCCATTAAAACAACAAAAATACTTAAACTTTATCTCGTTAAAATATTTTCCTTATTACTCGTATTCGTATATGCTTAGAATTTGCAACTTTGCAAAAAAACCGGAAAAAGAACAAATATTTAATAATCACATGAATATTAAACTCGTGCGAGCAGTTTCATGTCTGCTTTCAATTACAGTAAATTTTACGCTCCATTTCCATTTGGAATATTTGTTTTTCTTGAATATGGGCACTCAACTTTAAAAGTTTCAGCTTACAAAGGCGAATACGCCTTCTTTATTGCAGCAATATACTTGGCGTACTGAAAAATAAAGCTAGACGGGCAATCGCAATAATAGAACACGTCGCAAACACATAACGGTATGTTTTATTTACAGCCATTTCCTAAAGGATCAATTTAAATTTTCCACTTCTTTATTGCTGTAAATTTCACAGAATCAGTTTATTTTTGCACATCAAATATGGACTTAGCACACCGAAACAACGTTGTAATTATTATTAATTTGTGCAGTGAGTAGGCAATTATTTAAAAAAGAAACAAAGAACCATAACACCTACAGCCTGTTTTTAAATTCAGAGCGAGTTGATTTGCTATATTCTGTTTAAGTAAAATTAATTCGGTTATACGTACCGAGCTTTGGGGAAACAAAATCAGTTGACTGACTTCCGGTTTAAGCGGAATCAATTTTATTTATAGAACACCCTGTATTTTCTAGATAGCACTTGTAAATAGCAAAAATGTGATAATACAATTAGTATAAAACTATAGCAGGTTGTGTTAAAAAAATTAAATGTTCTTTGCACAACTGATATCAACTAGTCTAAAATATTAAAGCATCCGGTATGGTTTTTTTGATACCTGTCTATTTTTGTCTAATTATTATAGTCTTGTGAGATCTTAGAGAGGTAGCCGTGGGCTAGAGGTTAGCGCGCTAGACTTCTAAGCTGAAAGTCCTGGGTTCAAATCCCAGTACCGGAACATCGAATTTTTAACAACTGTTCTCCCTCGAAAGACAATGGCAAACCAGCGAGGTATTCGCCTAGTAAATCTGTAGGTCCTCTATGTCTGTGACACTTTAACTGCGCAACACAGGCATATGAGAGAAGATCGCTACGTCTAAGAGATAAAGCACTCGAAGAAGAGACCTTAGAGCGTTCCTACACTTACTGTTTTACACTCCTGGTGCAACCATTCTACTAATCTAGTTCTTTGCTTTCTTCGTATACTTTCTTCTACTATTAAGTGTGTTACGTTCGTCTGGTTTTCGCAAGTTTGACATTTGGTAGTTTCATTTAATTACTTTATTTAGTAAATAGCACATCTTCGCCATCTTTCGGTTACTGTTTCGTGGCGCTCTCATTAGCGGGCACGGTTCAAAAACATTTTGGAGGAACCTTCCCCAACGTATGGTACCTAGCCCTAGGATGGCGTGAAGGACCGTGTTAATTCGACTGGACCGAGAGCCTTAGCAGAACGCTGATAGAGTACAGACGTGATGTGCTCGGTGAAATTAGGGTGGCGTTCAAACCTGTAATTTAACTTCGTATCGTTTTCTTGTTAACAAACTCGGCGATATCGTCGGGTGAAAGACATACTGGTGTCAATAATTTAGTGGCAAATACGATGTGGTTTCTCTTATCTTTTGACACGGATAAATATAAGTTGGGTACCCTTTTTTAATCTTTCCGTGAAGATCTATCATTCCAGCAAGACATTCTGTGTCGTAGTTTCTCGTTTCTTTTTACGTTTAAAGCACCTCGTCGTCGGTATTTTCTCCAGTATTTCAGAAAAATCCTTACTGCACAAGTTGATGAAATATAGCGCAGCCTGCTATCACTTAGTGGCGTCAGCCCATTGACGTTGGCCTAGCTGAGAGTATGCGCCTACCACTCCAAAAATAGGCAACCCAAAATATATATCAGCAAATGCTGCGATATTTAAGATTTTATAGGCCGCATTAAGGACGGTATTATGTATCAGATATGCTAGTTTAGTATGTTTACTGTTTCATTCTACCCAGGTTTTACTTAAACTAAGTGTGAATGTCGAAACATTTTTACGACATTCACAAAAGGTTATGTAAGATGATGTCAGTGTTTTGCACACGAATATGTGTATTTAAACTTTGTTTGAGTTAAATGGGGTTTCTCTGTTCTCTCTGTTAGCCCGCAACATCCCACTGTTGGGTAAGTGCCTCCCCCATTTAAGGGGGGTTGTTGGTCTACTCTCCCATAGTGATCAGTCCCCGTGGGAGACAAGCGCCGCGTTAAACCAACCTTCGGTTAACCCAAAATCCTATCAACAGGCATTTCTGGTTCGTAATATCGTAAAGCTAATCAACAGGCCATTGGCCTATATACAGAAGAAGAAGAAGAATATCGTAAAAAGTGTTTAGATGGTACATGATAACACGATTTACAGAGGCTCTTACACAGAATGGTTACGACATCCAAAAGTTATACTGTGGTTGTATCAAACACAAAAACAAAGTCTATGACAATCGCTAAAGATCCCATACGCTGCAAACTAGAGATAGAGGGGTATATGATAGAGCAGGTCATGAAGTTTAAATACGTAGGGGCAGACATTACAAGTGGTAGAAACAACTACGAAGAAGTAAAACGACAAACTTGGAATGGGGCCAGAATATCAGGATTACTTAGAGACATAACATGGCGTGACAAATACCTATCCGTTGACAGCAAGGTAAAAATATATAAGACTATAGTCAGGCCAACACTAGTCTATAGATCCGAAACCAGAGCAGATACAAAAAGAACAAAACAACTCTTGCGGACTGCAGAGATGAACACACTTAGGACCATTGTAGGAAAGACCAGAATGGACAGAATAAGGAACCAACAGATTATGGAACAATGTAATGTTGCCGATACGGAAAATTCGCGAAGAGGAGGCGTAAAAAATGGAATGATCATGTAGAAAGAGCTGACGACAACAGATTAATAAGGATAGCAAAGAACTCGAAACCTCTAGCAAAGAGACTATCAGGAAGACCACCAAAAAGTTGGGCTAAAAGCTGATTAACGTCTTCAGCAGACTCGCCATAAAAATTTTCAGAAGGGTGAAGAAAAACAGATTGTAAACCTATAATGAAAGAAGAAGAAGTAAAAGAAGATGGTACAGTATCTTGTAATATGTATATTGGTTTGCCATTTTTTAGAATGGTAGGCTCTCACCCTATACAAGGCAGTAATAAGACCCACAATGACATTCACCTGTGATACATTAGTTGTAAATAAATCAGGATACAGCAGATTAGAAATATGGGAACTAAAGATTTTAGGGAAGAAATCAAATGAAGAAGTAATGCAGCACTACAATGAGTCAAATATCAGTCAGGATGGCTGAACTATTCTGAGTGCCAAAATATTTGTTGAAATTAGAGATGACAGGTACACGAAGATTAGAAAAGTCATGTAAAAGTAGTTCGAAATTTAATATTTTTACAATTTCAAAATTAAGTTACGTTCTCCGTTTAATTTCTTTATCTAGTTTACGTTATAAATTCATATTTTGCTTGAACTTTCATCATATCTAAAATTTCTAACAGATACTTCAATTTTAAACATAGAAAGTTGTGAAACTGAATGAAGTTGCTTAAAGGGCCCAAGTGGCATGTTGTTTACATACCCTAAAAGAACATCGAAATGTCTTCATCTGAGCCAAGTTTAACTACATACTTAAATATTCATATTCCTATCTAAATATACATCCGTTTTTTGTAAAGTTATTACAAAATTAAATGTTAATCCGAAGAAGGCTCCCCGTGACCTTTAAGGCTCCGTAAATAATTAAAACAGTTCGGTTGAATTTTAAATCCAGTCTTAATCTAAAACCAAATTAAAGTACTCAAAAGTTGTGCCCAAAACCGATTAAAACTTTTTGACGGCGTTATACCCCGGCAGATATTTTCACAAAATTATATCTACTATATACCTTCTTTATTACTTGTAACTTGATTTACACAATACATTAATTAGGAAGTACAGCAGATCCGTGTCGAGCGTGTGCTTTACGATCGCTCTGAGATTTAGCAGCATAAACCAAGACCTGCTGCTCTGAGAAAACGATAAATTTATTTTGGCGAGTTCATAACTCAGTTTTAATACACAGCCGATATACGGGTTGCTGCCCTAAACTTTTAAGTGTTTGCTTCGTGTACATGCGATATAAAACTGCAGTTCTAATGAGACGTTGTTGTTTTTGGAATCAATATGTATTTGATTTGAATTGATATTTAAACTAAATTTGATTTGGTTCGTTTGAAAAGATTTGAAGTAATAAATCTTAACAAAGCTATAAAAATTTATTATTAAGGAAAAGTTCCGTAATGGATGTAGGAGATTGAAACGAAATGATTAATAAATTTCAAATACCTTGTAAACTTTAAAATATTTAAGTGCCTTCACTAATGGTAAACGTAAAAGCACATCCCAAATGGAAAACGTATTTTTTACATCAATATTAATGCGAATTGAACTGAAAACCAAATAGATCCGCTAGCCAAGATGTATACAGGGCGTTTCCCTGCCCCTTTAAAGTGGTTGACGGAACCGAACATACAGCGCGGTAATTGCAAAATATTTTCTTTAATTTAATTCTATTGATCAGTGCTACCCACTTATCAGAATACTAATTCGAACTTTGCTTCTACTTTAATTTTAAAGTTCTGAAATAACTAGAAAACAGATTTGTTGCTTGTGTTTGGTGAATGCCGCGGAAATGCGGATAAAGCCCCCAATTTATATATCAGGCGCTATCTAATTAGAAGTTCACCGACTGCTAAAATTCAGACTTCTTGAAACTGCATTCTGAAACGGAGGTAAATTTGGTAATTCCAGACAATGATGGCCAAAATCGAATAGGAAATGGAAAATGAACTGGTAGTGTTTGACGCAGTGAATGAGAATTACAATGTAAGTTGAAGACATCTAAGAATAAATGTGGGTACTAGTAATACTTCAGTACATCCCTATGACGTTATTTTGGTGTACGAACTGCATGAAAATGAGCCTCAGATGAGATTGTAATTTACTAATTTCATTCAGAATCAACTACATTTCGATCCATCGCTTCTAAGCAGTGTATTGTTTTATCGATGAGACAACATTCTTAAACAACGGCGAAATGAATAGGCATAACTCCTACCGTTATGCACAAGAGAATCCGCACTGGATATTTGTTTTTCATTTTCAAAGAACTTTTCTGTAATTGTTAGGTGTGGGATAGTAGGTATAACCATATTTTTGGACCACACTTCTTCAATTACCGTCTAATTGGGCAACATTATTCGGATTTAATACAACCGGGTTGTCGGAAGATATTATAGAACTCAATGTACGACAAAAGTTTAGTACCAGCAGGATGGCTGCCTTGCTTGGATTGGAAGAGGAGTTGTGTATCCATGACCATCATGAAATTCTGATTGATATCACTCTACTAGATTTTGTTCGTTGGGTACAATTAAACAAAGAGTATGAGATGTATTAATGAAACAGAACAAGCGAGGAGAGTAATACAGTGTAACGAAGTTTCCGGGAAGCAACTGTTCCAGCAGTTGATAATTAAATGTTAGGTTGCTTTAGTTCCGAAAAGAGGCGTCTGCGGCAGTGCAAGTGGATTCTAAATTGTTTTCCCCCACGCACTCATCATCGCGTTCGAACACACTCCGGAGAAACGCATAGAGAAAGGGAACCTTATATATACAGGATCCTCGCATAAATTTGTTAATTATGAGTCGAATGCTTCATCGAGGAAGTCAGCCGAGAACAGAACTACCAGTCCGCCAGAGAAGAAAGCAATCCGAAGTTGAGCGGCCAAAATATTCTCAGTCCGTGAGAATATTCCAGCCCGTTGGAGAATTCCATAAAATCTTCGTCCCTGTACGGTGTCGCATTTATTCATTTTTGTGGAACCCTTCGACGTTGGGGTTACCTTGATTGATATCCGGCAGGTTATGCCAGTTAGTGTCAGTCAGGTTAACAAACCAGAGAAATAAAAGATTAGAGGTCTTATAAGCCGGTCAGGCTAGGCTAATTTGACCTTTGATTTTCCTATTTTTTTTTATTTTAGTCGATCAGGCCAGATTGTGCGTATTTTTAAAATTAGGCATTAACAATTTCAAATACTCACCGTACAGTAATGTTTTATTGTTACAATATCCTACGAAACATTTAAATTCATTCCCCGGCGAATTTACGAATTCAATAACATTTCCCAGCCGCTGGATTTAACAAAACGTTCATTGATCCCGCAAGGACACGCTGCCAGGTGATAAGTTATTCTAATCAATGTGTGAACACTGCAAAGGTTCAGATTAATAATTTAGAAATACATTCTGTTACACATATTTAAACTAACTGCCAGGTGACAATCCATTTAATTTGTTTATGTAAATATAGGACACCCATACTACACGCGGCCCACAGCTCGAACGTAATCTGCCCGACCAGTAACCCGAATTCCTGATTCCACCCAGTGGCGTACCGTCCAGGATTTTGAATATATTATTATTATCTTTATAACACCAGAATCACACATATTATGCTTTTATTGTAACATTTAAATAGAATAAATCCTGTTATAACCATTACAGTCTCTCCGCATGTTATTACGAACTTCTAGTTCTGAGCTAAAACCAGGTAACCGTCCACCACGTGCGCGGACCGTTTCAACAGTTACAACCGACACGATTGCGCACGTTGGGATATCTCTTTTAAACGAAATTAAAGAATTAGTAGAAGTGCAGGATGGAGGCAATTTTGAGCTTTTAATGAATTGAATAAAACTTTAATATTTTTTGTGTTTCACTTGATTAATTTGTACTATACTACGGTAGGAAGGTAGCGGTAGGTACTCCCCCATCCCTATTCCGGAAGGAAACAGTATTCCTACCTTACCTCATCCACTATTTTATTTTATCCCTCCTACATCCTTTATCTTCCTACTAACCCGCATGGCCATATATGGCTAAAACCCCCTGTAATAAGAATACTCCTTGAAAATTATTCAAGTTTATGCGCCAACATCTGGACAATGAAGTAGACAACTTCTATGAGGACGTAATGGCGGCACTACAGCAAACACGCACTTGCTACACTATTCTGATGATGACTAATGCGAAATTAAGATACATGTAGGATGACACAGAAACTGCACTAGAAGCCTACCTACTTGGATCAAGATGTAGTAAATGGAGATCACCTAAGAGATGAAGATGAACAATTAGTAGAAACCCAGATAACACCTACAGAAAATGAAGTGGACCCGTACACGTACATTCAAGACCTGAACATACTTATAACAAATTTTATAAGAATTGCAGTAAACGAATGCTAGACACAACCCGTCGAAACGAGAAACTCAGTACAAATAGAAGACAACTAATGGAAACATCAACAATTTTGGTAAATAAACCCACACCAATATAACAGCAATAAGGCAACTGAATAGAGAAATCTCCAAGCTAGTAAGAAGGGATATACGTAAGAACCACAACACAAATGAAAGTTCTAAGTTAATCGAAGGGGACAGAAACATGAAGTGACTCAGGAAATCACTCTCTAAGTTACAAGTTCTTACAGAATGTCGCTTTTATCATGGATTCATAAATACCATCAAACGTGTGTATCAAAGAGAAATATGTCAGACTGCAAGATGATTCACAAGATTTCAATATCGAACGAGGCAACGTTTTATCGCCAAAGCTTTTCACAACCTTCCGATATAATATATGTTACGGCGAGAAACTAAACCATCTGCGGTTCGTCGACGACATCTTAATCATTGCTGATCGTATCAGCGAAGCTAGGGAAATATCACATAGGGTAAAAGCAGTATCCGAATTAGTTGGACTCAAAATCAACACCCAAACACAATACATGCCAAAGCTTGTCATGAGCGAGGGGTCTTGATAGATGGGTCGAACGTAGAACAAATGAGAACAAATATCTACGCCACGAAATTGCCATGGAAAGATACGAGGGTGGTTCACCATTTATTGCCAGGGGCAATAATGGTGAACCAATGAATCAATGAACCAATATAGAAGCAAATGAATAATACATTTAAAATAACTTTTTTTCTCAACATAATCCCCAAAAAGGTTAACACACAACGATGATGCAGAGCTTTAATGCTTTTAGAAGAAAACTCTTTTTCCTGCACTGCAAACCACGCATTCACAGCAGCCATTACCCCTTCATCATTCGAAACATGAGTTTGGGGAACAGGTGAAAGTCACTGGGGGCCAGATCCGGCCAATATGCGTGTTGCCCTAAAATTTCAAATCCAGCATTGTGGATACCAGCCATATACACAGTTGTTGTGAGCGGGGGCGTTGTCTGGGTGGGACAGAACGCCGCGTTTCAATTTTTACGCCTTCTTTGCTTCATAGCCTCACAAACCTTTGGTACGGGTTTGCGTAATAGCCACCCGTTATTGCGTGACCACGTGGTAAATTATCACCTAGAAGAATTCCCTCAGAATACCGTAACACTGTTGCCATTATCTTCCCAGCCGATAAAGTCGCGGAAATTCCGTGGAGGCAAGGAACCACGATTCCGCCATTCCGTACTCTGCCGTTTCGATTCTGGATCAAAGTGATAAATCCAGGTTTCATTTACAGTTAAAAATCTTTCCAATCCATCCAAATCCGTGTCCATTTATCTCAAAGTGCTCGCAGCAGTGACAAACCTGCCCCGCTACTGATGATTTGCCAACATTTTTGTAGTCTATTTTGTGTAGACTTTTTTCAAATACAATTGCTCGTTTAAATCTTTTTCAACGCTTCCAATGGAAAAGTCATATGTTTCAGTAATATATTTGACTGTAATTCTATGATCACTCAGTACCATATCATTGTCCAAATCAATATTTTTTTGAGTGACAATGGTTTTTAGTGGCCCACCAACCGTTGCATGTTGACACGACCTTTCCAATTTGAAATCCCGGTAGTAATGTTAATTACTTGATATGACGGGGTTTGATCACTTAACACCCCGGACATGTCATTGTTTCCCGCGGTGATAAACCCTTTTTAAAAAGGTATACGCGGTTTCGAATTTTTTCATTTCATCAAAATCATCAGCACCACCGTAATATTAAATGTATAACTTTTAAAAACAAGAAGATAGGCACCTGCAACTGGTCATATATCAATGTCAATAATTTACGTTTTTAGGAACCAAATTATTCATTTGTCGGTCAATCCCTTCTATATTAAGGACAATAATTGATAACCCATCCTCGTGTAACCAAACCCGTATTCTAGACGAATAGGTTACCTTCGGAAAGTTGCGCAACACATTTAAATTGGACACCCCATTATGCCTACAGAGGAAAGTATTTGACCAATGTGTGTTACCTGTGCTTACTTATGAAGCCGGAACACTTATTTACCTTCACCAAGACAACAATAAATAAAGTGTGCATTTCACAACGAGGGATGAAGCGGTCAACGTTGGGTATTTCTCTTAGCTAGGGACAGGATTCCAATAACAGGACAAGTCTAATAAGCGGAGTGACCTGCGCTGTCCACCGTATCGCAGCTCTGAAGTGGAGTTGGGCTGGTCATGCGGCACGATTCTCTCATAACCGTTGAACAATGAAAATCCTCGAGTGGAGGCCACGAAGTGATGCCTATCGTAGTAGAGGTCGTCCGACTAGGTGGACTGACGACATCAAGAGAATTTAAAAGAACCGGAAAAAGACAGCATACGAACGGCAAAGATGGAGAGCATTACGGAAAGCTTCTGTACATTGGTGAACGCAAATTACTGCGTGGTGATGATGATAGGTACGGTTGCACCAGTGGGTGATTTTTTGTTACATACCAATTAATTAGATTAGTAATAATATAACTGTTAGTTATCACAGTAGGAGAACAACTTGACCGAAAGAAGCTATAGTCCATTTCTGTATTATCAACAATTTAATAACCTCATAATTGCTGTGACACACGTATCTTGGGTTGCGTGAAGGACTTTCAAGAGGGGACAAATTAGCTGGCCCACCTTATTTGTATCCTATGTATAAGCGAAGTAAATAAAATTATGAAGTTAAAAAATGTCTTTTCGAGTGGTAGGTTCACGTCAGGTGTAAAATGTTTACAATAATATTAATATTTTCCGATTTTCGCCTTCAATGAAGGGTCTGTATTGGAAAACTTAATGCATTTACGGGCATTGGCGAAATGAAAAGGTGAAAGTTCATTATGAATCAGAAATTATTGGTCAGCACTACTTCGGTTTGGATTGAATTATTTAAATCGAATCCTATTATTCATGGATAAAGAACAAACGTTATATTGTGAAGTTAACAAACCAATCTTTGAATGCAAATCATACGGCAAATATAAAAAAATTTCAGATAAAACTGTAAATGTTGAGGTCTAAATTTAAAAAGCTTTTACAGGCGTGGGTTACATGCAAATGTAAAACCCCTGGAACGAAAAATAAATAGCTTTTGCATCAACTCTTATTCGATTTGGATTACAATAATTGAATCTAATTTCATCTAATTTGCCGAATAATCTCGAAGAAAAGCTTTTACGATGGTTTTTTATGCAACTAAAATCTATTTTCTGAGAAAATCAAGTGTCAGTTCTAATTATTTTCAACGAAGATATACCTGCAAAAGGCTCTCTCTTCTGAAATTTCGAAGCATTTACAGGCATTGACCACATTCAAATGTAAAATTCCTTGTATGGAAAGTAAATCGCTTTTGGTTTAATCTTTAGCAGACTTGGATTAAATTATTTAAATGGAATTTCATCTAATTTACTCGAATAACATCAAAGAAAATCTTTTATGATTTTACATTATACAGCTACAAACTATTTCCTGGCAGGAAATTACGTGCCAGATATAGAATTTATCAGAATGAATAAAGAAGGTTCTTTCTTGGAAAATGTCAAAGTATTCCTGGATGTTGTATATAATATAAAACTTCAGTTTTGGAACGGTGTTTGTTCGATTTGTATTATATTATTTAAATTAAATTATAGCTTTTAGATCATATTTATGCAAAATTTTGTTCTTTTCTTATTTATGAATAGGAAGTTTTCTTGTGTTTAATTGTGTTAGGTAGGTACCAACGAAAGGTTTTCTGTAGTTTCCCAAACTGGCCCATGCTAAAGATAGTCTTCTATTTAGGACCGTTTTTAGATTGTTCTTAGTTATTTGAAGTTTTTGACACAAGTATATATAGGAATCTACTTTTTCGATTTGTTGGTTTTGTACCGTGAGATTTGTATTGTTGTTGGTTTCGATATCATTCGTCATATATTTTGTTTTGCTAATATTTACTTTTAGCCCTATTACCTTTGATTTTGCTTGTAACTCATCGATCATTATTTGTAGATCTTCTTTACTTTCACTGAATATCACAATGTCGTCGACAAAACGTAAGTGGTTTAACGGTTCTCGGTCTATGGATATGCCTTTGGTGTGCAAGGCAAGTTGTTTAAACATGTCTTCCATTGTCAGTATAAATAACTTCGGCGAAATTGATTCTCCTTGTCGCACTCCTCTATTCACTTTGACTGTATTAGTTATTGCTTCCATGTTCACCTGGAATGTGGCGTTCTTGTATACAAAGTGATTTTGTAAAAAGTCAATTGCAGTAGCCGAGGGATTGTTCCGTCTATATTAAGCTTTAGAATCTGACAATATGAAAATTGTAACAGAAAGAAAGAAATCTTGACGAAAAAC
>JABXWE010034710.1:0-13409 GCA_014611495.1 Limonius californicus
CCTTATAGCTACCCCTATTAGGGCATTATTTATAAGAAATCTTTAAATGTATGCGATGGTGACCAGAGTACGTTGCTTATTTTTTATGGAGTTTTTATTTCTCGGAATTATACGTATATGTAGCTTCGCCATATAGTGGGCCTTATAGCTGCCCCTATTAGGGCATTACTTATAAGAAATATTTAAACGTATGCGGTGGTGACCACAGAGTACGTTGCTTATTTTTAATGGAATTCTTATTTCTCGGAATTATACGTATATGTAGCTTCGCCATATAGTGGGCCTTATAGCTACCCCTATTAGGTCATTATTTATAAGAAATTTTTAAATGTATGTGATGGTGACCAGAGTACGTTGCTTATTTTTTATGGAATTCTTATTTCTTGGAATTATACGTATATGTAGCTTCGCCATATAGTGGGCCTTATACCTACCCCTATTAGGGCATTATTTATAAGAAATCTTTAAATGTATGCGATGGTGACCACAGAGTACGTTGCTTATTTTTAATGGAATTCTTATTTCTCGGAATTATACGTATATGTAGCTTCGCCATATAGTGGGCCTTATAGTTACCCCTATTAGGGCATTATTTATAAGAAATCTTTAAATGTATGTGATGGTGACTAGAGTACGTTGCTTATTTTTTTATGGAGTTTTTATTTCTCGGAATTACATATATATGTAGCTTCGATATAGATTGCGCCCTATAATTTTCCCTCAGTGGGTATTATTTATAAGAAAGTTTTAAGTATACCCGATAGTGATCAGAGTACGGTGTTTATTTTTATAGAATTTCTATTTATCGGAATTATATGTATATGTAGCTTCACCATATATTGGGCCTTATAATTTTCCCACAGTCGGCGTTATTTATAAGAAACCGTTAAGTGTATCCAATGGTGAAGAAAGTACGGTGTTTATTTTTATGGAATTTTATTTATCGAAATTATATGTATATGTAGCTCCGCCATATATTGGACCTTATAAGTTTCGCACAGTGAGTATTATTTATAAGAAAGTTTTAAGTATACCCGATAGTGATCAGAGTACGGTGTTTATTTTTGTAGAATTTCTATTTATCGGAATTATATGTATATGTAGATTCACCATATATTAGGCCTTATAATTTTCCCACAGTGGGCGTTATTTATAAGAAACCGTTAAGTGTACCCAATGGTGAAGAAAGTACGGTGTTTATTTTTATGGAATTTTATTTATCGAAATTATATGTATATGTAGCTCCGCCATATATTAGACCTTATAAGTTTCGCACAGTGAGTATTATTTATAAGAAACTTTTAAGTATACCCGATAGTGATCAGAGTACGGTGTTTATTTTTTATGGAATTTCTATTTATCGAAATTATATGTATATGTAGCTCCGCCATATATTGGACCTTATAAGTTTCCTACAGTGGGCGTTATTTATAAGAAAGGTTTAAGCGTACCCGATGGTGAACTAAGTACGGTGTTTATTTTTTATGGAATTTTTATTTATCAGAATTATATGAATATGTAGCTTCGTCATATATTGCGCCTTATAACCTTCCCACACAGGGTATTATTTATAAGAAACATTTAAATATACCCGATAGTGATCAGCGTACGATACTTATTTTAGATGGAATTTTTATTCAGCAGTGTTATATGTGTATGTAGCTGCGTCGTATATTGGGCCTTATAACTACCCCTATTAGGGCATTATTTATAATAAACCTTTAAGTATACGCGAAGGTGAACAAACTACGGTGTTTATTTTATACGGAATTATATGTATATGTATCAGAGTATGGTGTTTATTGTGCATGGAATTTTTCTTTATCGGAAATATATTTATATGTAGCTTCGCCATACATTACGCCTTATAACCTTCTCACACTGGGGATTATTTATAAGAAACTTTCAAGTATGCCCAATAGTGATCAGCGTACGATCCTTATTTTAGATGGAATTTTTATTCAGCGGTGTTATATGTATATGTAGGTTCATCATATATTGGGTCCTATTAGAGAATTAGTTATATTATAAGAAACCTTTAAGTGTACGCGATGGTGACCAGAGTACGGTGTTTATTTTTTATGGAATTTTCATCTATCGGAACTACATTTATATGTAGCTTTGCCATATATTGTGCCTTATAACCTTCGCACATTGGGCATTATTTATAAGAAATAAGTGTATCTGTTGGTGACTAGAGTACGATGTTTATTTTTTATGTAAAGTTTATCTATTGGAAATATATGTATATGCAGCTTTGCCATATATTACGCCTTATAACTTTTCCAAACTAGGTATTATTTATAAGAAACTCTTTAGTACCGTGTTTACTTTTTATGGACCTTTTGTCTATCGGAATTATATGTTTATGCAGCTTTGCCATATAGGGGAAGGTTGCCAGGATTGGACCGATTTTTACATTTTAATTATTTTGACAGTGTTTTATGCTCTTAAAGAAGAAACAGTGTAAGGGTCATATACCTCAACATCTTCGCTTAGTAAATTTAGCTGTTGACCTAAAATGCAATCAATCTATAAAGGTTAGAAAAATTGTTTTCCAAACTTCTAAGATTGTTCCAATCGTGGAAACTAGTTGCCACGATTGAACCATAGGTTTCCTCAATTGAACCCTCTGCATCTGTTGCAAAAGTAAAGAAAATAACTCAGGTTTTTATTACAACTGTATTAAAAATTAAAATATAAAGGGATAATAAAAGTAAGTTTGGATTAAAAAATGATTAATAGCCTTCTAAGCCTAAACACTTGGGACAAAAATAAATTTTGCGTTGTGGGCTCACATTAGCACACATTTATTTATTTATTTATTTATTTATAATTGATTGCCCAACAGTTTCCCAATTACAGGACAATTTACAAAATAACGGCTAAACAGCAAAGATTTGCATAACATGCATAAAAGACTAACATAAATTGTATCTAGAACCCATAAATATTACATAATGTACAGCACAACTATTAGGTTAACTATAAGGTAATTGTGCCAAACGACCAATTGAGAGGTTAAATGAACAATCTGTTATTTTTACATCAAGGGCTCAATAGCTGTTTTCACAATGTTTAAAAAGAGCTTATAGGTGCATGAGAAGATGTCACATGCATCACTAATTTTGTTGTAGTTACTACACATAATCACAATTGGCGATTTAAGCATTACATTTGTTCTAGTTCTTTGAATGTAGAAGGTTTTGTGATTTCTGGTTGATGCTCCAGGAACATGTATATTGAGTTTACTGAGCAGATATTCACAGTCAATTTGGTAATGCACCAACTTAAACAAAAAAATTATTCCATTATTCACCCTTCTAAATTCAAGGGAGGTAGTATCAAAAGCAACCAACAACGTTTCATAAGCAAATCCTCTCTCAGGATAGACATGATGTTTCTTAAACCACAAAAATTTCAGAAACCTTCTTTGAACTCCTTCAATTAGCAGTTTATAACTTCCGTAGAACGGCTGCCACACAAGTGCACCGTACTCTAATTTGGAGCGAACAAGCGTAAAATAAAGAGTTTTTAAAACAAGTAAGTTGTTGAAACCTTTGCAGTTTCTCAAGACAAAGCCTAATGTTTTATTAGAGGATGATACAGTTTGTGCCATATGGTGAGAGAAAGAGAGCTCGCTATCAAAATAAATGCCCAAGTCTTTCACCATGCTACGACGGGTTACTGATTCATCATCAATTGAATAGGGGAATATAATGGGAACAAGCTTCCTGGTGAACGTCATTACATTACATTTATTTATGTTAAGATGCAGATTATTCAAGTTACACCAACTCACAATCTTATTAATGTTCATCTGTAACTTAAGACAGTCGTGAGTAGTGTCGACAGAAGTAAATAATTTCAGGTCATCAGCGAACATGAGAACTTCACAGTTGAGGTCTACGCATATATCATTAATAAACAATAGAAACAATAGAGGTCCTAAATTCGACCCTTGCGGAACACCTGATTTAGCTATAAAACATGTAGATTTATGACCATTATAGAAGACATATTGTTGACGATTAGATAAGTATGATTCGAACAGGGAAAGGAGGGAATGACTAAATCCAAAGTTACAAAGTTTTTTTAGTAATATGTCATGACTGATACGATCAAAGGCCTTCGAGAAGTCCGTATACACTACATCTACCTGACCTTGAACGTCCAAGTATTCCGATACATACTGAGTAAAACAACAGAGATTAGAGACAGTCGAGCGTTTTTCAACAAATCCATGTTGAAAAGGTGAGATACAACATTTAATAGAAGAGTAGATGCGCTCATATAAGACTCTTTCAAAGACTTTGGCAAAATTGTTTAAGATAGCAATTGGTCTGTAATTTGTTACATTATCAGTATCTCCGCTTTTATGTACAGGACATATCCTTGTGACTTTCCATCTATCGGGAAAAACAGAAATTTTAAGACACAGATTGAATAAAATACTTAAGGGTTCAGAAAACACACCAGAACAATCCTTCACCAAAAAGCTCGGTACCTGATCCTCTCCCGCAGTTGATTTATTTTTCAGTTTATCAATTGCAGCTTGTACACATAGCATGGACCCACTCTTTACAATCTTGACACTGGATCATGTCGATCTTTTCATGTTTCTTACATAAGAAACAGTACCAAGATGATTTCTTTCTACTAACACCGGACGTAGAAGGTTTGCAATTACTGTTACTGGTACAAGGGAACGGTTGATCTGAATTTGATGACTTTGACTGACTTTGTTTTTTTCCGAACAGGGCCTTCTTGCCATATTTATTGTCCTTGGATTTGGCTGATTTGCTTTTGTTCTCTGTTAATTCATCTTTATATGGGGTACTCGTCAATACAACAGCTTTTTGTTCTTGTTGAATCTATGTGCTATACTGTTTTTTTCTGCGACATCAAAAGCTAATTTTCTTATATCAGTTGGTGTTAAACCGAACATAAATTCCTCCAACCTCATTATATGAGCCTTTATTTCATTTTCTATCTCAGTACTAAATGTCGACACACCTCCATGAAACTTTTTTTCTCCTTTGGCAATTTTGTTTGTTTCGTCGAGATGTCGTTTTAGCGTCGCTTTTGGCACACCGTAGATCCTAGCGCATTCATTTAAACCGCGATTTCCATTTCTAAATTCACGGAGAGCCAACTGCAATTCTTCACTTGTCCACGCACAATATTTTCTTTTCGGCATAACTAAAATATCATGTTTATTGTTAACGATCAGTTAAAAAGTTCGTAGCGGTGTAACAGATTCTTTGAATGAACCGGTGCATTTCCTCAATTGGACCGGTCCATTTGACGAAACTGTGACCGGTTCATTTGCGGCAACAGCACTTTTTGTAAGGCTATGTTTTATAATATTGTGCAATATTAATGAATTGCATACAAAACGACTTTAAAACATGGCTATATAAACACGCTTTCAGACAAAATATATTATAATTAGCAAATCTTACCTGTTTGCTTGGGATTTCACTAGGCAAGGGAGCGTAATTTTATAATGCACCTTTAACATAACGTGATTTCCCGGTAACTTCTTAACCACACATGTCATCCAGGCGCTGCTTGGTATTTACAAGCAAGCACCAAAAGACAAGAGATTGGTACAGTACCTTTCAATAATAACCGTTAGATAGCGCCAAAACTGACGCGGTTCATTCGAGGAGCCGGTCCAATCCCGGCAACCTTCCCCTATTACGCCTTATAAATTTCCCACATTGGGCATTATTTATAAGAAACCTTTAAGTATTACCGATAGTGGTCAGCGTACGATACTTATTTTAGATGGAATTTTTATTCAGCGGTGTTATATGGATAAGTAGTTGCGCCATATATTAAGCCTTATAGAAACCCATAAATAGTCGTTATCTATGAGAAACCTTTAATTACACCGATTGTGATTAGAGTAGGGTACTTATTTTTAAATGCATTTTAATCATCAGTTTCGTATGTGCATGTAACGACGCCATATATTGAGCTTTAGAGCCTCCCCTAATTAGGCGTTATTTATGGGAAATCTTTGAGTATACTCAACTTTCAATGCTGACCAGAGTACTGTACTAATTTCTTATGGAACTGTATTCATCCGTGTGACATGTGTATACAGATGTTGCATGTTGGGCCTTATAAATTCTCCTAATAGTATATTATTCAGAAGAAACCTATAAGTGTACTCAACTGCCGATGACGACCAGAGTAGGATGTTTATTTTTTATGCAATTGTTATCCATCGGTTAGGTATCAATGAGGTATTATTTACGGGAAAGTTGTAGGTGTCCCAACTTTCGATGGTGATCAGAGTACGATACTTATTTTTTATCGAATTTTTATGTATCGGTGTTATATGTATTTGCTGCTGCGACATATATTGGGGTATAAATTCTTCTAATTGGGCATAATTTACGAGAAATCTGTATATATCTGTGGTTAGAGTATGATACCGATTTTTTATGAAATATGTATGTATGATATGTATACGCAGATTCGCCATATATTAGGCCATATAATTTCCCCACTTTCTTTGGCGACCAGAGTACGATACTTATTTGTGATGGAATTTCTGTTCATCAGTAAATATACATATGCACGTACGTTGTAGATTGGGCTTTATGTGCTGCGCTGATTGAACATTATTCACCGAAAACCTTGACTCATATCCCCGTTCCACAGTGACCACAGTTATAGTATCGACTGCCTGCGAGCAGATTGCTTTCCATCCACCGGTGCATCTAGATAGTATATATATGTTGCAAAAGATATGTACTATAGCACGTATGGAAAAAGGTTATGCCGTTCCGTTTTTATTATATCAGATATTCATGTCAAGTTAATTATTATTGGTTTAGTTTGTCCCGACCATTGAAATATATCTTCAAAGAATCAAATCCAACTAAAGAATATCATAATAGCATAATAACTGCAATATAGCAGAAAACACAGTTCTTTTCTGAAATACTTTTTTTGCAAAGGTATTGAATGAAACAAGCAACAATTGTTTACGCTTTAGTATATATTGTGAGCTTATATTATTGCGTCTATATTATTATGTATTTTCTTAGTTTTGCAGAAACCACTCAACCGTCTGTTTGGCAACATGATCTCCGCCTAACACAGTCAACCACTAAATGCTCTCCATTAATAACTCAACCATGTTACTTCGGGCTTGATGCGAGTTTAACCAACAAAATGGAGAAATAAAATTCATGGCAATTAAGGCCCTTTTATTACTTCATGAATAAATCAGCACGCCGTAAATTGCGTTGTAAAACGAACTATTCCATCTTATCAGCACGATGGGTTATAAAATTGAACTTCCGTCGAAATTAAAACGAATAGGTTAGGCCAAGAAGGACAATTACTGCGGGTAGGAGCCTTTGGGCTCGTGGCCGTCCTGCTACCAAATCTATTTTCGCGGATTTCATGCTTGATTCGCTGCTTTTATTGGAAAGTCGCTTGGGCCGAATAAGTGATTGTGTATTTTTTGTTGGAATAAGTTCGGATTGTAATTTATTGGGCGTAGACACCTTTATCATCCTATGACATCGACTTGAGATTCGGTCGATATCTAATTTGCGCCCACGGTTAAATAAAAAAAAAATATTCGCAGACGTTGGTAACGAAATCATGTAAATTTTAGGCCGTTGTATGCAAAAATACGTAGACTGCCCTTCGGATGCGAGGGTATTATGTGGAAAAGCGTTGTTTACTTTAACTCATGCAAGCGTGATTTAATTACAGATGTGGGCTCTCTTAATTGTTATTTTTACCACCTCGATTATAATTCAGAGCCAACAAGAATGCTTGCAGCTGTTCCCAACGTTTTATTCAAAGTTTGTTGGTTATTAATCCATATTTTATTAGTAATAGCAACTTATTATCATATTTCTGTGGCTTTCAACTTTTCGTTTCAATTCTTAAAGGAAATGATCACAGAGCTATTAACTATACAGGGTTTCCCAGGTTGATAGAACTGTGTATGCACAAAATGTATGTGACAATATTTTTCATGTATTGTATCTTCAAGGTGTAAACTGAATCGCCGGTATTAGCTACATATTGTCAGTGTATTGACAATATATACTTAATCAACCAAACATTCTCTGAACCTAATTATTTTACTGTAAACGAAATTTATTCTTATTTGTAACTGTTTTAAATACAACAAACTCAAATATTTTTCAATAGAAATTTAGATTAGATTAGGAGTAGCTTTCCTTTATTTCTAGTTTTATTTATGGCAAACAAACCACTTCCCAATTTAAGATTAACTCGATTATTTGTACAAAAACTGTAGCCTATAATTCTTTCTTAGAGTCCAGTAGTTAGAGCACTGGGCTCCGGTGCGGAAGGTCGGGAGTTCAAACCCCTGACTCAATGCCTGGCGGGCGGCCTACCCTTTTAAATAATCGGGTATCTGAGTTCAAATGAACAAGGGGTAATAATGCGGTTGTCAAATGTGTGTTGCTCACCACATCACCACGTGTCATGAATTTGGCACGCAACAACCGGATGTGAGAGCAAGGATACAGAGGCTCTGACCTTCAATCTTCCAAGCCAAACCCCTTCATGGCGTGTAGAGCCTCACCATTATTATTTATAAATTTTTCTTATATTTATTAAATTCTTATATATACATCGTGCAGAATTCATTCATATGCAAAAAACTGAAAATACAATTCTAGAACATGGTACCAAAAAAGTGTACCGATATGTGTGCTTCATTACTGAAGACACCATACTTTTGCTGACCCCGTATAGTACCTCTACAAGCTTATTTAAATCGCGCAATGTAGAGATACAATAATCCACCGTATATTCTAATAAAGCTTGAAGCAACAACAAAATAAAACTTTCAACTTTCTGGATGTATGTATGGTACGCTCTGGATGCATATAATAAGCTGATGCAATACCCCTTATAGCATGCAAGAGTTTTCCAGATAATAATGCGAAACGCTGCCTTGTCTACTTATTGAATCACTGCATAAATTTGCAACGACTATGCTTGGATGAATGATTCTATTTGCTGAATAAATATTTTTCAGCAAATTGAAACGTTTCGTGTAAACAACTCGAATGGGTGTTTCGACATGAAAAGTTGTGGGTTATTGAATTAAAAGCTACTATTTTTATACGTGTCAAGACGACTGTTGGTAATGATTAAACAAAATTGATTCGAAGCCTAGCCAGAAGTTTAAAAATACACTTCTGAACTTGTTCTATTTTGTAGGCTACAATATTTTTTCATGTCAGTGGAAATAAAATAAGTGACAGGCTGTCATTAGGGGTTGGTAATAATAAACAGAAGCATTTTTTCACGGAATACGGAATAGTTAGCTATTCATACAGATGCTACGTATCAGATACAAATACAAGGCAACTGTGGGGTAAAATAAGTAACTCGCTAGAAATCAGAAACAGGAGGAAATCTGAATTAACTGTGATGCGACAAATTCCCCAAAAAACAAAAAAGTTGATCAGTACAGTAATGCAGCAACGAGAAAAAACTGTACTCCCTAGAAATTGATTACATAAGGGGAAGTGTTCATATATTGAATTTCGAAGGAGTAAGGAATGAGGAGATAAGAAAAAGAATGGACGCTGAAGGAGTAGTGATACGGATATAAAGGGATGGGGGGTAATTAAGAGGTTTGGGCATACATTGAGGATGGAGGAAACATGATGGTCAAAAAGGTTATTTCATTGGATACAACAGTGAAAGAGGAAACGAAGGCATCCAAGAAAATCGTGGATAGACACTATAAGAGATACAATAAGGAATAGAAATCTAGAAAAAGATGCCGACAAACAAGATTTGAAAAATATAAGACTAATATGCGAAATTGAAAATATCAGCGACTGGATCCCAAGAAGGAAAACAGAATGAAATATGTATATAGAACGCAATGACGAAGGCAGAATGAGCAAAATTGCGAGACGAACGACTTAGAGGTAGAAGGAGAGATAGAAGAACACCATTGAATAAAAATGAAAGAACAGACCGCAGGATGATCAATAATCATGCTGGTAATACGTAGATCAGATTCTCGGGGGAAGAATTTTCACCAAAATGCGTACTTCCGACAATAAAGCACCTCTTATAGTATGGTGGTACATGTCTTCCAAAGGAATTGGCCCACTGCATGTTGTCTGTGGGCTGATAAATGCAACAAAATACATTGAACTATTGCAGAATAAGTTATTGCCTAGTCGGAAAAATTTGTTTGGATAAGAAAAATTTATTTTTGAGGATGAAAATGCACCTTGCCATAGATCAGAAGTGGTTTAATCTTGGATGTCGACCAATAAAGTCAGCATTGTGGCATTGATAGGTAATACGACAACAGAAAACTGATTTAAGTGAAGCTCGTAGCGATGCCTGGCTTCACTCCATCTTCAAGGAAGGATTTGGAAAACTGGTAAATTCCATTAAGTTTTTCTCAATTCCTCAAAGGATACTTTTTGAGGCCATTGTATATCAACAAAGAAACATTCTTTGAAATATTCCCCTCCGGTTTTGTGATCAATTAATCAATTTTTAGCTAAACATTTGCTAAAATATAAATCAGCATCGGATGTAATAAATACTGAAAATATGAGTTACCACTTGTTATATTTTTAAGAGGATTTTAAGCTTTTCCTACTAGTTAAAACATAAAATGAATGTACTTCAAAACTGTGTGTTTCACCGTTAAAATATTTAAATTACAAGAAGTTAAAGTGGAGAAAAATCAATAAACAGAGTTTCTCATAAAAGTTGATGTTAGGAACAATATGCTGTACGTCGTGAATTTATTACAGTTTGTTACTCCCAGATCGTAAATCTATCATAAAATATGAATCAACAACAATATTACTCACTGGATAAATTCTGCTTTGTGTAAACACAATCATAACCTATCTACGTTTGTGTGTAAATACAGTAAATACAAAAAACCATGGCAATAAATTGCTGGGCGTGGGGCGAACATTTGTAGTGTTAACGATTCATGAACTTAATGCTCAATATTGCCTGAACTAATTATTTCAAGTAGTCAAAGAGCGACCACCACAAAGGAAAAAATACAGGGTACGTAATTAATTTCTTTAGGGAATCCCTTTAATGGCTATTGGGGAGTGCGTTATATATGAAAGGCATTACAAGTCAAACAATTCATTTTGTAGACAATTTGTTTGAAACAGTATGTACATAAATATTTAAGTTGGGTAGGTATACGAGGATGGTTCATCAATTATTGTCCCTAACATAGAAGGCATTGGCCGACAAATGAATAATTTTATTTTTAAAAACGTCAGTTATTGGCACTAACATATGCCAAGTTTTTATTTATGAAGGTTATACATTTAATATTACCGTAATGTTGGTGATTTTGTTGAAATGGAAAAACTCGAGGCAAGGGCTGTGACAAAATATCTTTTTAAGAAGAGTTGATCTGTCCCGGTGCTTAGAGCGGTCTACCCGTAGGATTGAATGCGAATTAAAGTCTACGTAAAAGACAACATGTATAATATACTACAAAATAAATCTTGGCATTGTTCCGATTGGAAGAATATTAAATAAGCATTGACACTGGGGATGTCTGCATTATATTGTTAAAGGATGACACTTTGTAATAAGACAAAAATTTACTAAATTAAGTTCACTTGCAGGGTGTCATTTTCAAACGTACAATGTATTATATCTCTGGAAGTTAAATAGGTATTGTACTTTTCTAGAAAACGAGTCATGACTGCCAGGGTAACGTTCCCCATTCAACCCCTTAGGTAACATCCACTTCTTGACAGCTGATTGAAAAGTTCTTACAAAATGCTATTCAATAGTAGCAAACATTTCGCTTACCTAATTCGTTTCGGAAAAACCAAAAAACAAAACTCAAAAGGTTCCACCAATTATTGTAATTGAATTTACAAAATATTAGTTAAAATATCGAAGGAACCCGTGTGGGGTAGCCAGTCCCCCATCGGGCGCCTCCCCAGGTGGCGGATAGGGGAATGCCCACCAGATATGGTGGGTACCGGGGAAATAAAATACCCGAGGCGGACCAAAACTGGTAAATGGAAGAAGGCAGCGGTTCTATCATTAAGGGGTGGAGGTGGAGTTTCAGTGAGACGGTACAGCTTCACTACCAAAACCTACAGGCGGCGAGGGAGTCCCTCGGTCCCGGTGTAGCACCGCGATGTGTAAGGCAAGGGGAAACCAACGCATTACAAATTCCCAAGAAAACAATATGGTAGATACAAATGATGAAATGGCCCTTAGTCCCCGGCAGGCCTTAGATGGCCAAAGGGTGCGAAGAATCCCCGGGTGGAACATAACAAACTCAACATTCAAGATAGGCACGTGGAATGTGAGAAGTTTACAGGAATCGGGTAAACTGGCTAACTTACAAAAAGAGATGGAACGCTTAGAAATCAACATATTAGGAATCAGTGATACCCGATGGAGAGATAGCGGAAAATTCAAGACACCTAATGGAAACACGATATACTATTCAGGAAATGGAGACAATAGTGAATATGGAGTAGCAATAGTAATAACAAAAAACATAGAAAAATATGTGGAAAACTTTATCCCAATATCTAATAGACTAATAATGTTACAGCTACGAGGATACCCCACCAACGTAAATATTATCCAAGTATATGCACCAACCGCAGATAAACCGAATAACGAGGTTGACGACCTATACGAAAAGATAAATGACCTTTTGACCAGCACAAATAAACAAAACATAAATATAGTAATGGGAGATATGAACGCGAAGGTCGGAAGAGGAAGGACAATGAACATAGTAGGCAAATTTGGACTTGGAGAACGGAATGATAGAGGAGATAGGCTAATTCAGTTCTGCCAAGAAAAAGACATGACAGTAACAAACACCTGGTTTGACCTACCACCCCGACGTCTATATACGTGGACTTCACCACAGCACAACGACGAAAGAATAGTAAGAAACCAAATCGACTACGTAATAATCAATCAACGCTTCCGCAACTGTATACTCAGTGCCAAAACATACCCGGGAGCCGACATACATTCCGACCACAATCCAGTAGTAGTCAAGAAGAGAGTTAAACTAAAAAGAACACAAAAACCGAAACAGAAGAAAAAGGTGGAAATGAGAATACTCGAAAACCCAGAAACAAAAGAAAAAGTGGCAGAGGGAATTAAACAAAACATTAGAAGCATAGAAAGCACCAATGACATAGAGAGCTTATGGCAACAGTTCAAGAACAGTATACTGAAAGCTGAAGACATAGTAAGAAATAAAGGACAAAAAACAGCTAAAAAAGAATGGATGACAACAGAGATCTTAGACATGATGGAAGAAAGGAGAAGATTCAAGATAATAGATACAAAGAAATACCAAACAATACACAGAGAAATAAAAAGAAAAATAA
>JABXWE010034711.1:0-16760 GCA_014611495.1 Limonius californicus
TACCACATTCAGCAAGGGATGCCTTAGTCACAATTTACACAGCTCTTCCAACAGCCTGCGTGTGGCAAGGTAGTTCCTTGATATATGGAAGATCGGAGGATTCTGGGCCTTTGGCGTGTTTTTTCAACTAATCCATAGAAAAACGACTTGTCATTGGTGGTTCAGTGCACAGAATCTCTTGGCAGTCAACCAGCTCGTAATATTCGTTGGCCCCATAATTGCATGCAGAGAAGGATATTATCTGGATGTCCTAGGTACCCATTTTTTTGAATCGTCTGGAAAACAACATGTTTCAGCTCGTCTGGTAAATAATAATTGACTAGTAGAATAGTTTCGAAGAGATGTTTTGCTTCATTGGTGTATGAACTCTGTACTTTTATCGTAAACCACATTGGTGCATAAACTGTCCCAGCGAATCTTGCTAATGTCCCCAAGTTCTGTGAGGGGTTTTCAGTAGCAACACATAAACGCAGATCCTATTGGCCACGGGGAATGAACCGTCTTTCCAGGATCTCGTTTAGGCAGTCCTTCAGAACAGTTTCCACTTCCACAAGAGTACAAATATCGTATAAATATTTCTGGTCTGTGCTCAAAATGTTGCTGTCAATTACAGGAAGTGCAGACTCAATCCTCGAGGAGTTGATGAGTGGAAGATTCTCACAGCTCTGCAACTGATTCCCGATAGGTACTGAAAAGCCTTGAGGACCAAAAGTAATCCCATCTAGATGTTGCATCAAATGCCGTAAAAGGTGTTCGTTTGCGTGTAATTGGTAAACTAACCATTGTAATGGTCTTTCGATTTCTTTTCCGAATGAAGTGATGGTCCTTTTTTTATTTCCAGTATTAGTATTGGTTCCATCGCAACCCATTGCTTCCAAGCTGTTCAGAGAAACGTGTGCTGAGTGCAGAAGCTCTAGCAAGGATTCCAAAATCGCCGAGGCTGTTCCAGAAGTTTTCATTTGATGCTTGTTTGCTCCAAACTGTAACGAATCCACAGAAAATACTTTATTACGTTCTCGCGCGTTGGCAAAACAAACATATATAAATCAGTTGGAGCCTCAAAAATGGGGTACTCAGCTAGTTTTTGTCGTTTGGACATCATATAGCATACACCTGACGTGGTTGATTAATGGTTAGGTTGTGAACTCCATACTGAACAAGTTGAAACAAATAATTCGGCTCTCGGCGTCGGCAGTTAGCAGGTCGCATAGTGGAAGATTAGTGGAGAGGCATGAAAAATCAATTTTTAGAAATTCAACCCGCCTGACTGTTCATAAGCTGCGCACATGATAAACAAACATTTTTTAATTGTGGAAAAAGAAAATCGGAAAACGTTTTCCACCGCCACAAAGTTATAAAATTGAAAAAAGCAACTAGAGCTCTGTGGCGGTGGAGGGGATAATAGGACAAAATATTAAAAATACACAAATACTTCTTGTTTACGTACACAACTTTCAACAATACAGGAAAATCAGTTTGACAGAAAAACGTCTCGCTCCACCGTAGTGTCCAACGTCAGGCTACACAGCAGAGACACTGACATATGTTTTGTACAAGACATACTTAAGGATCGATCTGACTGACATAGAGACCGTCTTATAAAACATCCCAACGGTCTGGTCCTACCATTAACTTAGCAACTTACCACAGAAGATTAAAATGAAAACGGAATATAACCCCACTTTCCTGAAGCAATAAACGAGGCCGCGGTAGTAGATGTTGATCTCTTCATGTTCACAGCTATAAACATCAAATTACTTTAGTTTTTAGTTTGAAATAAATTTATTGTTCTTTTCATCTCAAAAATACTTATTTATATTTATATATACTCTTCTAACGTCTTCTAATTTTGCACAAATAAATTCCTTCCATCATAAATTAATACAATTTCGATAATATCTTGTATACTAATTTTCTCAGGTAAAAATTAAAATCGAAAGTACAATATCCACGAATGAATAAAAAAGAGGACTAACAACAAAAACTACGGTTTCTTCCTCAAGGACAAACATGTAATTACAATATTGCTGTTATTGTCAAACTGATTGACTTACTGTACACATAAATATTTGATTTCGAGCACGCTTACCTTTAATAATAATATAGTTTTAACTTCTTAATTGATATAAATTACAAAACAATTAAGCAATATATAATTAACATTTGCTTTCATTAATTTACAATTTTCTTGCACTAATTTTACAGAATTAATGAATTTGTTTAGTGTTTCACGAAACCATCGAAAGTAACAGGTGAAAACATCAAATGAAATTCCGTTTGTAATTTCTACAAATTATGTAATAGTATTACAGAAACATAAACAAATTATAAGCAGAGGAAGTATTATCTGTTAAAATCTGCCCAACTACAGTACCATGGAAAATGATTGAAGGTGCCTCTTCATGCCGTTTCTTTCTTGTCCAATTACAACTTAACATCATCGACTTCATTGACAGCCTTTCCGTCCCACTGCTGGACATCGGCCTCTTCTCTGCACGTGATTCTCCTCAACGCTAAGGTAGAAACACAATGTAAACCACAACTTAATGTGTCCTTGATTAATTTCAGTGGCGTGCAATGTTATTTGAAATATAGCAGAAAATAAAAAAAATTGTGGTGCGAAAAACAATTTAAATATTTGTACAATATTTTTTGACATTTTTTGTTATAACATAGCATTTATTTTATGCGTAAATTTGTATACTACAAAAGTGAGCCTGTAGGTAAAAGCACAATTTAATTACAGTTAAAATGAGCAATAAAGCACATACTTTGTATCAGATTTTTGTTTACAATAGTTGGTTGGTTGCTTTTGATTGGGAGAGATCTAGGACGCGGTTTTGCAAGCATCTCTACGCACTGCAGCCGTAATTGGATTATTGTATACCCTAATTGTACATTTTTCCTATCTGGGGTAGTTTCAAACCCAACAGTGATTTTTAGCGTGTCACACATCGCAGTGGCACGGGACCTACGGGTTTACTTCTTATCCGACAGAAGGCGCACTTTGCAGAATTTTCCCCGTTAGAAAAATCTCACCGGCCTCGGCCGAATTCCATCCCAAAAGGAAAATCAACATGAGTTCGTTCGCCACGAGAGAGCGGGCCGCTATTATAGGGGTCAGTTGGGTTCCGCACCGGAAACTCAGCCCCTCTTCAGCCAGTAATGGGAATGTAAGGATAGGAAAGACCAGGAAAATTGAATAAAGGAATTTCGTGGCTGATACTATCTCAGCATTTACCTGTATACCTGTATAATCCAGGAAAACCACGAGAAACCTGGGTCAGGACAGACGGCCCGAGGATTCGAACCCAAGACCTCCCGAATGAAACGTAAACGCTCTACGGCTGAGCCACCTTCCTTGGTAAATTCCACACCGCGACCCTTGGATGTAAAGGCAAGTGCGCTAACCACTAGGCCACCAAGGCCGGCTCTATAATAATTACTTACATTAATAACACAATTCATATGAATAAGTAAAACATTTTTAAATATTGTTGCTCCTGCAACTCCTCAATTGTATATAAACAATTTGCATATACTACATTTTTAATAACAAACATAATGTAATGGAGAGGACTTAAGTCCTGCGACCTAGGTGCCTAATAATTTCTGCTTATTATTGTTGTGTGTTTCCTCTAAAAATTGAATTTGGCACTGTGCCGTGTGATCTGTTGCTCCATTTTCGTAGAAGAACCTAAGCTGAAGCTCAAGTTGATCTACAAACATCTTTAAAAAATTGGTCGAGTAATTCTTCTTCTCGACATCTCAATCTAAATTCCAATTTTAATGGGATCTAGTGAAGTCTTCTAAAATGTATGAAAATTTTCTGTTGACTACGTACCATAGTTTTAGGAGTTTACGTAGATCATGCTTCATTGCTGAAAAGTGTCACGTCTAAAATGTTATCATTCTTGAAGTTTTCATTAAACAATATACGGTATTGTCAAAGCTTTTCAAAATCTGTTGGTTTTCTCAAGCGAGCCGTATGAAAGACCTACGATGTAAATGTTCAGTAACTCAGTTGCAAAAACATCATTATGCTCGTAGCCAGGTTCCCTGCTTTTAGACTGTCCTTTGCAGATACTGTCTGTTCAGTGGTGGTCAACGGCTTCTTCGTCCAACTGGTGCGCACCAACATCTTCTCCGCCATGTGCTTCCCTTTAACATTAAAGTAGAAACTCGTGTTTCTACTTTAACACGTTTCGTGGTAACCTTGAACAATGGGATATATGTGTCGACTGAAAATTAGATAATTACTCTTGGGACCGATTGAAGCAAAAACGATAGGCATACTGCCAAACATATTTTATATTTGAAAGTAGGCTTGCAAATAATTGTATCGTGTGCTACTGTGAACACCATCTTAACCTAATATTACACACTTGGTAGCCTTATTCAAAACAAAACTCAGTAATTTGATTGTTTTACCTAATCAAGTAATAAAAATGACAGTTCACAGACAAAACGCACACACATGTAAGAACTGATAAGATACAGGTTCGCGGACAAAACAGAAAATATTGTTGACAATTATGTCACTAAATCTAGATCTAGTAATCTTCAATCATTTTCGATTGTACTGTAATTATTTTTAATATTTCTAATAACTGTGGTACTAAGTTGCTTAGTCTAAGCAGACTCACCTTGTATATAGTCCATTTAGTTTTAAATATTACTAAGCCTCATAGCAATTAATTTTGTATTGACCACACTATGTACTTTGAAATTACAACTAAAATCCGCATCAATTAATCATTACATTTTTCTGATACTATAACGAAAAAAGAAAATTTAAATTAATAAAATAATATTATTTAACTATCTGTAACCAACTATCAAAATTATTTTTCTAATTTACCTCTTCTATATGGCACTATTGTCCATCAGCTGCTAATGTTTACTTTACTTTTTATGTTTGTCTTCCCATCACAATGTAGCATGTTTTGTAGTTTTATTGCTTGTACATTTGGTTGAAAACGTTTCATTCTTGGAAATAGGAACTCAAATAAGATTTAGATTTTTATTTTATGGAGATTCGTCACGCCTTAGAGAGAATGGTGCGAATATTGGATGGGTTGTGTGATTTGTAGCGTCAGTAACACATGCTTGTTGTTTGGGTTGCAGAATATATCAGGTGACTTAAACATTTTAAGACGCAAATAACCTGCAATCATATAGACTTCCCAAATAATATTATCTCAGATATCAATTTTAATTCAATTACATGATATCGAAACAAACCATTTAAGGTTTAAACACTGAAGATAATGGTGATGGTGATGATGATGAAATGACATTCTAAATATACATACGTTTCCTTTCATTATGTTTATTTCTTCGTTTTGTGTTAAACGTCTATTACGGTTTGGGTTGAATGTTATACTGTCATAAATTGCTGAAAAGAAGGCGAGAAATGATATTTATTATAAAAAAAAAGAACCGAAAAAAGAAAACGGTAATTTCTACGGTAATTTTTCATTTCCGATTATATCTAGTAAGTTATGATTTTTATATCTTTTGAAAGTAGCAATAAACTGATTCGTAAAGTGGACAAATTTTCCATAAATTCGCGTAGTTTAATGTTCTATCACAGAGGTCGGCAACTCGCGGCCCATGGGCCACATGCGGTTCTTTAGGATCTTCCTGCGGCTCGCGTTATTTCGTCGAAAACTATTTTTCGTGGAACCCGAGTAATGTTTCATAAAAAACCTTATTGTCCCGTTGCTGCGATCGATTTCTCAACTTACTTTTTGTTTTAACTCGTGCTTATTATTATTATTAATGGGAGCTAGCCCTTAAGTCGGAAGGTCCACGAATTGTCATACCCGGGTGGTGGCATATTATTTTTATATCACTTTTCCTTCATAATCACCAAATTTTACTTTCTACCATTCTTTATTCTAATATCGACTTATTTTAATAAAACAAAATGAAATTGAGTAACATAACGTAAAAGTATGACTAACCAGGAAGCAATTTACTAACATAAATAAAAATTTTGCAGGGGTTTGCTTTGAGGGCCAATTGTCGGTGGTGACATTTCGATTGGTTCCTTCTATTTTTTCACTAATTGCAAAATTTGTTGTATAATATTGGATCTGGTACACGACAGCCTACCTAAACCCCAATAGATCGTAGGTACTCACCAGAAGAGTAGTGACTGCCACCATGCTACTTAGAAAACTAAACGGTGGGTACAGACCTGGAGCCTCGCCATTAAGGCTCCAATGCATATCCCGCAGGAGAGGATTCAAGATTTCGCGGATCGAAATATATACCACTTCCCAACTTATTAGGGGTTAGGACAGCGTCATTGGTTTCATAGTTAAGCTTACAAAATACCTTTTTTTTAGGGGTACAGCATGACGTCCAAGAGCGTATACAGGGAGCGGCAGGGGGGTGTCGCCCACAGAAAAATAGAAAAAATATAATTAACAAATTTCTGAAAAATTGATAAATAAGTTACTTGTTGGTATGACATTTTGAAAGAAACTAATTACGAAATAGAGACCTTGGTGCCATCTATTAAAAGTAATAAGAACTACAACCTGCACGTGTATTATACACGTACAGGTTGTAGTTCTTATGACTCTTTACAGATGGATGTATAGTTAGCTCGTAGCAACAACGAGCTTTCTAGAACAATATCGTCTCATTTCACATCAACAACGAGAATGTCTTCCAGAAGTTATTTACCTCGTACATATGTAAGAGCGCGGGCATTTCGGTTAGCGTCAGCGCAGTTAAGATACATTCACACACGGGTCACAGGTGTGTGCAATTTTTACGACAGTAAAGTTTGTTGTTTCGTGCCATCTATTTTATTACAAATTATACAATAACGGATATTAGAAATTTTTTAGTAACAATGGTAAGTATTGACGTTTATTTGGGTATCGACGATTGCATGTGGTATGCCTCATCCACACCAACGTTTAGTAAAAGTTATATTTTATTTTTAGCAGTTCATTTAAAACCAATGAAAAGTACCAGGACCAGCAGCAGCAGCAGCAGCGACGAGGGCAAGGATGTACAACCACCCTCTGTTTCAGACACTGCAACTGCGAGGCCTACTTCTATAGTTCAAACCACGGTGTCAGACAGTGAAAGTAAAACTGTCGTAAGACGCCGGTTGTCATGAAGATGATGTTGGAAATATCGTCGGTCTGGCGCCAATATGCTGGTTTATAAGAAAAGCCATCTTCTGGAAAATTGCTGGGTACCTTCCAAGAACTTCGATTTTGCGGCAGATGCCAAACTCCTCAGGAGGAAATTCAATCACCAGTGGCTGGACACATATTCACCATGGTTAGCTTACTCAAAGCGGCTCGAAGGTGCTTGCTGTAAATATTGCGTGTTGCTTCCGCCGTCAGCTAGCATTATGTCAGGTGGTTGGGGTTCTTTCATCATCATACCTTTCACTAATAAGTACTAGGACATACACGATTATTGCAAAGCACATGTACAAGCCCAGGAATATAAGGCTGCAATGGAATCTGCATTATCGTTCATGGTGGCTATTCCAGTGGACATCCTACATCACCAGTCTTCGCAAAAATTAATAAAAAAAACAAAAAAGTATTGTGCTCAATTGTCTCTTGTCCTCAGTTGTTACCTGCGTCATTTTATCTGGCACATGATTTACCTCTCAGAGGCAAAAATCTGGATGAAGGCGTACTTATAGACTTACCTATATCGTTTACGCATCGAAGCAGGTGATTCACAATTAAAACACAATTTTGAACATGGTCCGAAAAACGCGTCATACCCATCACCTATCGTATAAAATTAAATAATTGATCTATGTGGCACTACAATTCGGGAACAACTCGTCACAAGGATTAATGAGGCTTACGCTTACGACATTTTGGCTTACGAAACCGCGGATATATCTGGCAAAGAACAGCTTCTTCGATGAAAAGGCCAACACAATCGAAAGAAAAATTTTTAGGTTTTGTAGAACTTGAAAGGGTTGATGCCAAAAGTGTTGCCAAAGTCATGGAATATTTTGTGTCAAATTTCAACCAAACCCTCACAAGTGCATGGGGTTACGCTTCTACAGATGTACCACCATGTCTGGGAAAGAAGAGGGTGTGCAGGGGATCTTGAGGCAAAATACAATAAAGCCTTGTATTTCCATAGCTCCTCGCACAAGCTAAACCTTGTTGTAAACAACTTAAACGTTATGCCAGAAATTCGAAACTGCGTTGGAACTATCAAGGAGATAATCATATTTTTTGATAGTCCGTTTTACGACGCAAGCTTATTGCGAACATTCCTAAATTGTGTGAGACTTGATGGCCAGAGAAGTACAAGACCATCAGTGTTTTTAACGATCACTTCGTCGATAATGTAGAAGAATTGAGAGTAATGCAGCAACAAGAAAATATGCAGAACAAATGAATGCAGATCTTCATTTATTGTGTCAGTAGCATTAATTGTGAAGTATTCCTCTATACTGGAACCCGTAGCAAATACACTTCAATTGCAGGCACTTCACATAGTTAAAGCTAACCAGCACATTCAAACTATTCTCGTCATGCTAATAGAGCATCGGAAAGTTGCGGAGAACGTGTATTATGGCGTACACCCCCACCCATGGACCCCCTTATCCCATGGAAGAAGTTGAATTCAGAAAGTTGACCCCTTCCTTTTTGATCTGGATACGCCCTTGGTATTAGGATTTGCTTCCCTTCTTGTAACATTACAAGAAGGATGTCATCAGATCCGGGAGATGTATATGGTTTAAAGGTGTTGATAGCCCAATTTATTTTGTCTTAGTTAATCTATGTGTTTTAGTATTGGCATCGTTTTGATCCTCTACAAGACTTTCGAAGTCTCTGAAATAATTAATCAATTCATCCTTAGTCTTCCAAAAATATACAAATGCTATTCGACTGAAACCACCCTTATGTATACCTCAAAAAATATCTCAACCCACAAATGGAATTCGTCTATATATCTGCATAGACAGCCTCTAGACAGGAACTGGCTCTCCTTCCCTCATGTTTAGAAGACAGTTTGTACTAAACTACACAAAATGAATAGGGATATTGCAATACACTGCTCAACAAAATTAGGGGAGCATATTTTTCAGCGCCTATAAGTTTTCCAGCAAATGATGGAAGCAGGATTTTTTCTTGTTACATGATTCTCTAGACCTTTATTGACAAAGTGCAAAAAAGAATTACGGCGATATGTTTGCTCGTTTTCATCGTAGACGCCAAAATGTAAAGAAAATCTCAAAACAAAGTGCTTCTTGATCACAAAGCAAACATCTGAAACTCATCAAATTAGTAATTGGACACAGTAAAACGGCCAGTTTTTACTTTTGCAATGCTTCTGAGTCCAAAATGCGTTGTTTAAGTGAAACTGAAGTCGCGAGGTCTGTTGTTTTGTTTGAAGATGGTCGATCTATGCGATATGTAGCAAACCAGCTCCAATCGACTCCATCTGTTATCTGCAGAGCTTGGCATAGGTACCAAGAAACGGGTAGATATTCCAGGAGAATTGGACAAGGCCGTGAAAGAAAAACTACCCCTCGGGACGACCGGTACATTGTTAATTCTTGTCTTCGCCGACGAACTGCTACTGCTCGTGTGCTACAAAACCTACTCCGAAATGCTACCGGTGTGACAATTTCTGATTAGACGATTAGAAGACGACTCAAAGAAGTCACTATGACATCTCGCAGGCCTGTGCGGCCTCCTCGCTTGAGCAGGAATCACAAAGTTAATCGTCTAAACTTTGCCTGCGAACATGTGCAATGGCAACTTCGACACTGGAGGTCTGTGCTTTTTACAGACGAGTCGCGGTTTTGTCCAACTTGTTGCGATGGTCGTATACGAGTGTATTCGGAGCTGGATCGCTCATGGTGTGGGGTGGTATTAGTATAGATGGTCGCCCAGACTTGGTTGTCGTTCCCCAACGTCTCAACGCACAAATTTATGTTAAGACAATTCTTTAAGAGCATGTTGTGCCATTTGTGAACAATTTCGGCGATGGCTTCATTCTACAACAGGATAATTGTAGAGTTCATACCGCTAATTTAACAACAAACTTCCTCCAGGAACAAGAAATCCAAATGATGGTGTGGCCAGCCATGAGTCCAGACTTAAATGCCATCGAACACGTCCGGGACTCTTCAGGTGTTGGCTGAGACCCTTGTGGAAGAATGGCGAAATCTACCACAAGACATGTGAAGACGTCTTATTCGCAGCATGCCTCGACGTTGCCAGGCTGTTATTGAAGCTAATGGAGGGCACACGCGTTACTAAAGCTTGGTATTCGGGCGTTAACAGAATTTGTATTACAGTTTAAGTGATAAAATACATTTCGATTTTGGTAGTCTTCTCAGTTTGGTGTTACTCAAGAAAACCGTTTAATTAGAGCATATTTGTTGTTTGCATCTTGTTAAGTAATGTTGAAAGAACAATCTACCATATGTACAAAAAAATTTTAGATAAAGGGTGGCTTTGTATGTCAGAACGTATGTCGCACTTTGAAACTGCTTTTAAATTGAGGGGATCGAGGGTTTATTTTCAAGTACATATTCCTTGTTGGAAATATCCATGTTGTAGCTCATCGTCATGAAGTTGGTGTGTGAAGGGGTTTAAGATATTGTCTCGATATCTTTGAGCATTGACGGTTCCTTCAAAGAATATGGGAATTAATTTTTAGAGACACCTATCCATAGACCAATTTTCTGGGGATGTAACGGGGCCTCACAAAATATATGAGGGTTCTCAGCACTCCACATCCTCATGGTTTGTGAATTAATATACCCTGATAAATGAAACCATGCTTCATCTGTAAAGAATGTTAAATCCAAGAGGTCATTGTTATTCAATAAATGTTGAGTGAACCATTGGCAATACAACACGCGCCTGTTATTATCACCCGGTAACAATTCCTGCATCTTGTAAGGAAGTAGACCAATGTCTCTTCTCAAAATTGTTCTACAGGTACCTACAGATACAGGAACTTGTTGTACGAGTCGGCGCAATGATGTTGTAGGTGCTTCATTCATAATCTCTTGAACATTTTGAATGGTCTCCTCTGTACGGACTGTTGGCCTTCCACTTCCGCTCTTCCGTGTTACGCTTCCTGTTTCTCTAAATAACCGCACACAATTTCGTACCACATTAAAAAAGTCGGCCTCCAGAAACACAAAATCAGGAAACGGTTGTCGAAATTCAACCATACAAGGGCGGGTACTGTAAATCCATTCCCCATTTTCAAGATTTCCATTGCGAAAATAAGATTCAACGATGAATCGCTTATGTATTTCTGTAAACACCATTATTAAATTAAATCTGATTAAAACTGACATTTAATTGTCATAAAATCATCAAAGACCGACGTATTGAAGTACAAAGCCACCCTTTATCTAAAATTTTTTTGTACATATGGTACTAAAGTTGATACTTGCGTCTGTCTTTAAATTGAAAAATTATGCACGGCTAAAGAAGTGTTCCCCTAATTTTGTTGAGCAGTTTATAAAGCATAGGTATATGTTTGTATTTGGCGGCTAATGGTCATCTATTATTGATAATTAAAGCAAGCGGCAATGTTTGATGTTAAAAACCAAAAAACAATCGAATCCAGTTGAAATTGTTGAACCGTATTAGTGTCAAGTCTAGTGTGTGTGATAGATTGAATAATTTTTCCTGTCCTCTTAAGATCTTTTTTGTTCATTGTTTTTTTATTCGTGTGTTACATTTGCATTCTTAATAATAAGCAACAATGCAGAGAAACCATATAACAATAGAACAACGAAATTTAGCCGTTGCTATGCACCAAAGAGGGAGATCGCCTGGTCGACATTGCTGATATGTTAGGAACAACGCAGAGCGTAATTTCACAAGCCCTTTCGCGCCTTAGAGAAACAGTTACCACTGCAAGAAGGCCTGGAAGTGGATTCTTTCGCATCACAACACCTAGTAAGGATCCACTTCTGGTAATTTTCAACTGCTCGACATCTACAGCAAGTGCTCCAGAATACCACAGGAAATGGAGTCTCCGACCAAACTGTAAGAAATCGATTGTTTGAGGTAGGACTTACCTCATATGAGATGTCCTGCAAGAACTGTGGCTCAAGGAAGACACCGGATGGAATCGTCAAGACGTAGGCTTCAAAAAGCGACATTGTGGGATGATATAATGCTTTCAGACGAGTCCAGATATTGTCTCAGCAATGATAGCCATTAGCCAGCATTAAAGAGTTTATCGTAATGCCGGACATCGTACCTTACCTCAGTGTATTCAACCAGTTGTTGCCTGTGGTGGTGGTGTGGGCTGGAATTTCTTTAGGGTGGCGTACTGACCTCCATACCTTTCATGGTACACTCACGGGCCAAGTTATGCCCAAGAGATCGTTATTAACCATGTTCTGAACCGTCGCAACGCTGGTGGACGGGAATATTTTGTTTTTCTTGACGACAACACAAGGCCACATAGTTCTCGGGTTGTTTTAAAAATGCTTCGCGACGAGGAATTAAACCCTCTTGCTTTTCTTCCGCTATCTCCAAACCTCAACGCCATCTAGCATGCATGGGTCCTGTTGCATGGATAGCTGGATCATCATAATCCAAAGCCTACTACTCTGCAACAGCTGAGGGATGTATTGCCGGTACTATGGCATCAAATTCCACAAGAACATATTGATAATTGCATTGAGAGTATGCCAGCAAGGTGCAGATTTAATAAATTTGAGTTACTAAGTGAAATAGTAGACAGTAACGATTTTCATTATAATATTGTTAAATTTCTTCTTTAAATGTACCTTTGTTGTAATTTTCATGTTCATTACTAAAAGACGTTACATTTTGTTGATTTGGTAGATTTTATTATAAATGCAATTGATGTTGCTTTGATAGTGTCTTACACTACAATCCCTATTCATTTTTAAGTACCTACCTAGTTTATTTTCCCTCATAATGCACGTGACAAATATTCTTGTTCCCAGTCATCTTTGCTAGTGATGCCTTCCACAGCAAGATATTTCATGAGTTTTAAATCTCTATAGTTTAAATGACCAAGTCTACGACACCAAACAATATCTGCTACTGTTGAAGTTGCTAATAAACATTTCTGCAATTTTTGAATGTTTACTCTGTATATATTTTGTACTAAACCAACCACATTATTGTAAATTTTACGTTTTTTTTTTAATTTTTACTGGTTTATTATCTTTTTAGGATCTATAAGCCTGAGTCCATAACCCATTTCAAAAAGAAACCATCCCAATCAAAGAGCATACAATATTACCTATATATGCTACGCCCCGTTTCAGTTTTCAGCACAGACTAATTTCTTTATGCAGTTAAAAATAGTTTTCAACAGATGGCACTAATAGCATCGTTTTAGATATATATTTCAGCAAATATTATAGCCTTAAAGACATTATTAGTTATTATAAAACTTTTTAAAAGATTATACATATAATTCAAACTGCCAAGGGTTATTTGGGTTGCATAATGCATTAAGCGTATTCAATATTTTTAGCCCCGCATTTAGATTCGTATAGACTTCCCAAATTTACTTACGAGCATGGTAGAAGTAGCTCTACTTCTACCTTGCTTACGAGGGGGTATTGATATCTAGTTAGCCTGGAAAGTTTCTAGTAAAGAAAAGTGAATATGGTTGCTACGGTTACAACTACGATGTTTTATAAATAAGTTGTCAGAGTTTGACATCCATAAGTTGAACGGTGATCAAACTGTGAATTTTTGAAAACAGCATGTCTGAAAAAGGTGGAATTTGAAAAAATCGAGTTTTGGTCAGTTATTAAGTATTTATTTTTGAAAGGGTTATCAGGCAAAGAAATTTTTGCTGATATGATAGAAGCCTTAGGTGATCACTGTCCTTCATGTGAAAAGTGAGCACTGCCCTGGAAGACCAACTTCTGTGACCACTCTGGAAAACATCGATTCTGTCCATCATATGATTTTAGAAAATCGACGCATTGGGATTAAGAATATTACAGAAGCATTGCACATTTCCTATGAACGTGTGTGTCACATCATTCATCACGACGTGGGTATGAGAAAGCTTTCGGCCAAATGGATTCCAAGATGCTTAAACGTTGATCAGAATCGCGTTCGATTGACAACGTCAAAGGAAATCTGCCGCCGTTTTGCAGAAGATTCCTCAAACTTCCTGGATTAACCTGCTACTACAGAGAAAACGTGGATCCATCACTATGACCCAGAGACTAAAGAACAATCCAAACAGTAGAAGCATGTTGGTTCTCCACAACCCAAAAATTCTATTTTCAAAAGTCGGCTGACAAGATTCTTGCTTCAGTTTTCTGGGACAAAGATGGGATAATTCTGATAGATTATTTGGAACGGGGTAGAACTATCACGGGAGCATACTATACTGAATTGCTAACTAAATTATGTAAGAAAATTGTGGAAAAACGCCGCGGAAAACTTGCCAGAGGTGTGCTCTTTTTGCAAGACAACGCTCCTGCTCACAAGTAGTTGATTGCACAGCAGAATTGACGAAATTGGTTTTGAATTGGTTGACCACCCGCCCTGTTCTCCGGATTTAGGACCGTTAGACTATTATTTGTTCCCAAAACTGAAAATACATTTGAAAGGTAAAAGATTTTCGACAAATGACGAAGCAATTGAGGAGTGGTTTGCAGACCAAGGCAAAAACGGCTTAGAATTACTTTATGAATGTTCTGCTAAATGTATAAGTCTTAGGAGATTATGTTGAATAAATAAAATGTTGTTTTGAAATATTGTGGCGTTTTATATGGTAGGCTAAGTACTTATCAATACCCCCTCGTATTTTATATTAATTTAATCACAATTTGTGCAGAAATCTGTCAGTGCCTCATCCAGCAGCACTAATTCTACAGGGTGTTTGTAAATGACTGAGGATTGTGATGTAGGCAACTTATTATACTCATCCCCACTCACTACACCCTACATCAGAACTAGAGTCTCCAGTGGCGTACACAGATAAATTGCAAACACTTTTCAAATAATATTAGATATGAAAATAAAAAACAAAAAGGCCAATTTACCCATCTTATAATAATTTTATAAACAAGAAAAGAATATAAAGTACAACAATTATTATTTAAAAAACATTTTGTTGAACAAAAGTTATGAAAAGTTTGCTAATTTAATTTGTAACAATTAATATAACTTAACAGCTAAACAATTTATTAGCGTCTTATAATAAATGTTGGAAATGGTGACCATTATTTTCAATACATAGATTCACTCTTCGCTTGATATTGTCAAAAACATTTCGTAGCTCGTTTGGTGCAATGTTTTCGATTTCAATTCTAATTGCTTCTTCTAATTCATCTAAATCAGCTAATCTGTTTCTGAAAACCTTATCTTTTAAGCTACCAAATAAATAAAAATCTAGTGGTGTCAGATCAGGAGAACGTGTTGGCCATCTTCCTTGATTTATCAGGCAATCACCATAAAATTCTTCCAAATATTGCAAAGTGATTCTTGCTGTATGTGCTGTGGCTCCATCTTGCTGGAAATAACCCAGTTTCAGCTCATCGTTGTGAAATAAATTCAGAAAAGGTTCCAAAATAAGTGTTCGATAGTTTTCAGGATTGATTGTTTCATGGAAAAATATTGGTCCTATTATTCGTTGTCTTGACATGGCTCCCCACACACCAGTTTTTCAGGATTTTCTGTAGCCCATGTTCGATAATTCTGGCTATTTACATAGCCAGACAAATGAAACCATGCTTCGTCAGTATAGAAAGTCAAATTCAGCAAATCATCATTTAAAGTATTATTAAACCATTGACAATAGTCTATTCTGCGCCCATAATCAATTTCGTGAAGGCGCTGTACAACGGAAACTCTATAAGGATGCATATTAAGTCTTTGCTTTAACACCTTTCGGCAAGTTGACACTGACACTCCTACAAGTAAACAAATTTCTTAGTATCAAAATAAGACGTTTATAATGTAAAACAAACCTGCTTGATCTGACAATTTTCTTAAGGATTTCTTGGGGCTTTCCAGAACTTTTGCTCTTACTGATGCAATGTTTTGTTTGTGGTTAAAGAACCACTTCGAAATTGTGCCATTAGAATAAAGGCGTCGTGTTGCTGGTGAAACACCTTTGCAATAAACTAAAATGTTCTACTGTAAATACAAAATTAACCTATAAAATATGCCGCAATGTTTTGTTTTCAATAACTTACCTGTAAGGATAATGATAGCTATTAAGTTCTGAAAAGAACTGAGTTTATGGAAAAAGCTAGTAGTATACAACGTTAAACGCAAGAAAACAAGGGGGAAAAAAATAAATCCGCGATGAACCACTAGGCGCAAAAATGTCAGATTTCTAGTGACAGATCCCTAGTGGGAAACCTAAAAGCAGTAAATTACTAACTTTCATTTTAAATGTTCCCGCCTTTTCCTCAGTCATTTAAAAACACCCTGTATGACTTAAATTAAGACATATTTGATTACACTTCTACAAATTACTAAAAGTTCGACGGAAATGTTCAGACCCCAAGTAGTTACTGTGAATTCTTCTGCAAATTCCTATAGAATATATTTAAATTTAAGTCCAATAGACTATATTTAATAATAATTTTAAACTGAAAGGAATCTCTAATAGAACAATATTACAATTCAAATTGTTATTACCGATTATCACTTAACAATGCAATATTTTTCAATTAAACAGCGATAGATTAAAGCTCGAGGCTTTACCAAATAAACATCAAAACACAATTTAATTGTGACTAACCCATTTTA